>JAGTXR010000413.1:0-147265 GCA_022606575.1 Glossosoma conforme | reverse complement strand
TACGGCATCAGCCTACAAGTGCTTTATCAAGCTGATATCACTATATCCCTTCAATTTATGGAACTTATATTCAACATTTTGTCCCACTGAGTTGCCACTGTCTATGACTCGTCCCAGGTCATTTCTGCACCCGAAGGTTCACTGGAGAACAGTAAGATTCAGTAAGATTAGGTTAGGTTTCCATTATATAGATTCATTAATTTAACATTATTTTTTACCAATATATTATATATTCCTCCATTTTCATTTTATAACTGACCACATTCGTACAATAAAATCTTCTAAAATATTAAGTCTACTGCTGATTGATTTTATTTACTGACAGTTGATTTAAATTACTACCAAATCCTTGAACTAGTAAGTAAACAAATAAATACAGGCCTTACATAAATAAAATAAAATTAATACATTAAGGTTATCGTTCGTCGCTCGACACTCAAACCGGGCGGACGTGTCTAGTCATCCTACCTACAGGATGGCGAACTGTTGCGATTGTGATATCGCGCAAATAAATCGTCGCTTAGACGATCACCGTTTGCTGCTGGAGAGGCTCTTAAAGGCTGTTGGATGCGGGATGGATGATGCTCTGACATCCGTTGGTGTGGACCCTCCACCCAACCCGACAAGTCTGCCGACTTCCCGCAGAAGGCGCTTACCTCGAGCGTGTAAATCAATTCCGGCCACCTACGCTGAAGCTGTCAACATTCCTGTGTCGATGTCGCTTAACTGTGACAGCAGAGACTCCGAACCTGCCGTCAAAGAATCCACTTCGAGTGAGGCCACCGAAGATGACTCCTCGGAAGATACTAACGAAGGAGCCCCTGCTGCTTCGAGCAAGGCTCCCAAGGACTCCCGTTCTAAGCCGGGACGAATCATCGTTCGAGGAACTGGAGGACCTGAGTGCTTTCTCCGTGGATGTCCTCTCCCTCCCCCGAGCAATCTTTCCGGAGAAGTTCAACGTTCTAAGTTGAGTCGCGCCTCTCCGCATGGGGAAAGGCAACAACATTCAGCACGTCTGATGATCCGTGGTTCTGCAGCTCCTTCAAAAAACGTTACTGGAGTGAAGATGGCGTATCTTCACGCCAAGGGCCTTCACCCAGATACATCAGCTGAGGACTTGCAGAGCTTCTTGGCAGCGACCGCTGCATTCAATCCTTCTTGGATGACCATCAGAAGAATTGTCAGCAGGCGGACGCTGTCAACTTCTTTCAAAGTCGGGGTCATCGCAACTTTGCTGGAGTCTCTCATGGAGCCTCAAGTGTGGCCTGAAAGGACCATCGTTCAACCCTGGATACGCATAAGACGAAAGAATCGCAGTGAACAGTGGTTGAAACCAACTTGAGTGAAGATATTGACATATTTAGTGTTATATTGCTTTAAATTCGGTGCTGGTGTTTATGGAGGCGAAATGTTACACGTTTTATTTTGTGACAATAATGCCTTGTTATTTGTGAGTCAATCATGATATACTTATGACAGGGTTTTTGTTGTTACAAGTCAAACTGTTTATCTTGAGTCTCCTGACGCTAGTTCTGAGTGTGAGGTCAGTGATACTAAATGTGTCAATAAATTTACATTGCCACACTTGTGTTATCTATTGTATTTTAATTTTATATTACATTATTGTATTTATATTATTGTACTTCAGAAATGCATTGAATTGATAAAATTTGTAATGTTTCTGCAAGGAAAAAATAAAATTTAAATTGAAAAATTAAATTGAAATAAATTGAAATCAACTGACAATACTTTGTGAAACTGCATAATTATAATTTAAAAATTAATTTTAATTAAAAATTAATAAATAAAAATATTTAGTTTTTATTCACAATTCAATAGATTGTGAATCGAAACTAAATATTTTTAATTAAGATTAATTTTAAAATTAAATAAGTAAATGTTGTGGCTTTTGGGTTGAGCCGTGTGTGGTGAACTTCTCTCAACCAATATTTCGACCGCCATTGCAGGGGTCTTCTTCAGGATTAATGATTTATTTAGTTTTGAGTTACTTAGTTAGTTCACCACACACGGCTCAACCCAAAGGCCACAACATCAAATCTGGCCGTGAAAACCTAAGAAGTTATTTCAATTAGTACAGTTGAATAAAATACATTTTAATAGGGATCGAACCAGCCAGCTAACGCATATCAGTCGAGAAATTTAAGCTCTTTTTTTCTCTCGTCGGTTTAATCGTAAATGCACGTAATTTATGGAAGGCTTTAAAGTCTTTTCGTAATGAGCGATAAATAGTCGGTTTACAGCGTCTTTAATACAGTACGGTATCTTTAAAATGATGAACATTTAAATTTTACGGTTAAATTATATATTATATTTAAATGTTTTACGGTAAAGCATATAAATAATAATAAATGTTTATTAAAACTATTTACAAGGTTCTTCGGAAAGTAATTTAGTTAATAAATCAATAAAATAACGAACTTTATTTACCTATGCGTTTCAAATGATCACGAATAATTGAATTATTAGTAATTAAATAAACATATACTATACATAAAATTATTTTTAACGCGTCAATTCAAGCAGAAAAATAACGGCAGAAGCGGGATGCGAACCGCGGACCTTGGAAACGATCTATGCCCAGGTATTCATATCGCTCAGCCAACTGGGCTATTGCTATGCCTGGACCCCGACTCACGTTGAAACTTGAGTTTCAAGGTGATTCGGCCATTACTATTAGCACTATGTCATCTGCAAATCGGAGTTGAAAAGTTAATATTTATTCCACATTTTATCCAGGATATCAGTTTAAAAATATCTTCTAGGGCGTTTGTGAACAGTTTGGGAGATATAACATTTCCTTGTCTAACACCTTTGTTTATAGATATATTGTTAGTGCTATCATGGAGCTGGACCATCATTGTTGCAGATTTGTTTAGAGATTTTATTATCTCTATATACCGATAGTCTATTTTACAGCATTGTAGTGAATCTAGCACTACCCGTGTCTCGATTGAGTCAAATGCCTTTTCGTAGTCTATTAAGGCGAGGCAGAGTGGCTGATTATATTCTTCGGTTTTCTGAATGATTCCCTTAAAGCAACCAACTACATCTCTGCTCTACAGCTACTCTGCTTAAGAATGATCAAAGTGAGAAAGCCTCAGTCCTCCACTCTAGCTTCAAATCTTAAAAAAACGTTTGCTTACAACTGTAAGTTTGTACTGATGTACTTCCGACGAAATTCCAAAGAAAAACATGCATTTAAAGTGCATCGCTCTTGGGTTTTGAACCCAAGAACCCGTTGCAAGAGCTAGCGGAAGCCGCTGCACTTCCAGCAGGAAGTGACGAAAGCCAGGGGGCCGGAACGGTGACAGAACAGCCAGGAGACATGCGAGGACTTGAACGGCTAACTGTGCATCTAAACGACGTGTCATCCAGCGTGAAATAATGTTTAGGCGAAGCACGCGAACGCTATGCAAGGTGTTTCTAATGAGAAGCACCGTAGAGGAAATTTTATTCATCGCTTATGGCCTTCATCATCAGCCTGTGTCTATCCACTATTAAACGTACGCCTCCGGCATGAGTCTCCACCATCTTCGGTGGTCCGCATTCCGCATCCAAGCCACTACAACTATTCTTCTTATGTTATCAGTTTTTCTTGCAGGGGTCTATCAATGCTCCGTTTGCCAATTCTTCTCTATCGACCGTCGTCTCTGTGATAGATATGTCACATTGCCACTTGAGTGTGCCTATTCGTTGGGTAGCATCCATTACTTGAGTTCTTCTGCGTATATCTTTTAGCGACACTCCTGTCATGGATCTCTCCATAGCACGCTGGGTGTACTTTATTTTATGAGTATGACTTGCTGTTAGATTCCACGTCTCCGCGACATAAGTTATGCAGGGAGAATGCATTGGTTAAACGCCTTAGTTTTAAGACGTCAGTTCTTAGACGCCACTACAACAGTATTCTTCTCTATCGACCGTCGTCTCTGTGATAGATATGTCACATTGCCACTTGAGTGTGCCTATTCGTTGTGTAGTCTCAACTACTTGAGTTCTTCTTCAGACATCATCGTTTTGGATTTCATCTTTTAGAGACTCTCATGAATCTATCCATGACACGTTGGGTGACTTTTTTTATGTGTGAGACTTGCTGTTCCGCGTCTCTGCGCCATAAGTTAATACGGGGAGGATGCATTGGTCTTATATAAATATATTTTTAATAAGTTAAAGAGAAAGTGAACTACAAAATGACTCATCTATCAAAATATATTTATCGCGTTGTTTGGGGGTAGGAATAAATTAAAATTATTTTTAATATATGTTAATTTATCGACGATTCGATAAGCGGCGCAGATGGTCTTGCGGTCATCGCAGTTCGAATCCTTGCGTCTGTTTTTTTTATCATATCCTCTGCATATTTGGAGCATATAAGCACCACAAATTGCCGATTTCACAATTTTACTTAAATTGTCTATGCCTTGTCCCAGAACACCTGTATACCTGGAGGTCCACAAGGAAACATATATGGCTCCCAGGAGAGTTCCTTGATAGTCCGTTAAATTGAATATAACGCGCCTTTTAGTACCAAAGAGCTTAGGCGTTCAATCATCATCGTTTTTTTTACAGAGATCGGTTGATAATCCCGACGCTCTACTAGCCTGGATACTTTTATGTCCTTAAGGCGTGGCTAAGCCCTAAAGGGGTATGTATAGAGCTTAGATATGAATTAATCCATTTTTAAAAAAATCATGTTTGGTCTGGTTTTGAACCGACGCCATCTGCATGACAGACAAACGCTTTTACACTGGATTATGCTGCCTGTTTTTTTTTTTTATAGAAATAAGGAATGTTTCGCGTATTAAAATGAAATATACTGTGAGGTTTTCAGGATAGTCAAGGAAGATAGGCAAATAATTAAAACCATCTCAGAGAGGCGAGCCCGATGGATCGGTCACATCATGCGCCACGACGGTCTTCTTCACGACATTGTGGAGGGGATGGTTGAGGGTAGAAATTGTTAGGGCACCCTAGACGGGAGTTTTTGCAGCAGGTGTTCGAGGACATGAATTGTAGCTCCTATGCTGAGCTGAAGAGAGTTGCGGAAGACCGAGAGGAATGGAGATCGAGATGCAAGATTCTGTTGCTGCAAACCAATCCACCGGATTGATACTGAGAAGAAAATATTTTTTTTTTTATGTAAACACATACACGAGAATACCGACAGATGGTGATAGTAATTTTTTTTTTTTTGTCTCATCTGTGGAATTCTATGACGCTTACCATGGTGTATATGGCTAAACGCTGCATGTGGAGTGTTGATCCGCCAACGTCATAGACTACAGCCCGAGATTCACGCATCATCCTTTATTATTACAGGTATCTACTATGAATGGGTGGTCTTCACGGGACGACTTTTGTCTACCACCAATTTTAATTGATAGGCTATGACTGACATTTTACGGGTGATGGATCAAATTCACACCAACCGGGGTATTTTAGAGCTCAGAAATCGATTAAAAATCTTTTTTTTTTTTTTTTAATCTCCGTCGGGGATCGAACCCACGACCTTTGGCTTGCAAAGCAAACGCTTTACCATTGAGCTATGACCGCCGGCAAACTACTGTATGCGCTTACATAAAAAATCATGATTTGATGATAAAATCATTTAAAATGGTTGAGCTACTTGATTTCGTAATTAAGTGGAATAATAATGGTTCTCGTGAGAGATTGCGATCCGCAATGGACCTTGTTGCATCATTCATGACTACGTGTGACGAGCACGTGGAGGCACTTCTTCTCTGGACCAGAAAATGACGACGGAGGAGCGACGACCGGTGGATGGGCACCGACTACCGTTGCTTTGGCGACAGTGTCTGCACCAATGAGCCACGGGTACAAATATAGCTGCTGTTTATGTAAGATAAGTTTCCTGTGTGCAAACGCAGTTCTCGTTAGATCGTCGAAGTTGATAAACATTGGATGCACACTAAAACTTGATCGATACACTGCTTCTTGCTATGAGCGTGCAGTTGGCTGAGTTGAGCCACCTTTTAGGACCAAACCAGAACGTCGGAATAATTAACCAATCTCTTTGAATATTTCAATTAACAAATTGAACGAAACATGCCCAGCATTTTTTTTTGTGAGTACTTATTTAAACATGAGACACATGCACATAAAATTATAAATTGAGCATATATATTAAGTTTACAGACAGAGTTATCTTTTACTTAAGCTGCATTAATTTTATTGGTTAATATTACATGAAATTCCCTAAAAACACTTAAATATATATTGTATAGAATCCTTGAAAAGGATTCTATTTTTTACATGAGTAAAAACTTTAACCAAGTTAACATACTTAACACTAGACAATTTAAAAACACAGAAAATTAAAGAAACAGTGAAAAGAAAAAAGAAAAATTAACATAATAAGTTTAGCCGCTTAGAGCTGATGATGGTGAGAACTGCGCAAAGACATTGATTCCCCTAACCTTCTGATCAGGGGATTAATGTGTGTTTTGGTGTTAGGTGATGCCTCGCATTTAGTAGCTACCGTCTTTTCCAAGGTTTTTCGGGCACCTGCTCTGGCGGTTACTATTGGTGGCTCTGAGTGTGAGCGCAGAGATATTTTGGGACAGAGCATGAACAATGTCAACTGACATAACTGAAAGGTTGAAATTTATGACCGTCTTCTTCTTCTTCGTGTTAGCGTCGTCAAATTGTGTCCGCCTAATTCTGGCAATATTGACGGCCCGTGTGTTCTCCAGCATTAGGCCTTGGGATGTGCAGTTAGTTGGACACACGGACACAAGATCTTAGGTGTGAGACGGTTTCACAACAGTTACTCTCCTTACCGGAGCATTCACCGCCATTCGAGGTTGTCCTTTGTTCTACCAACTCCTTAGTCTGTTCAGGGATTTCTAGGTCCGCCAGTCAAGGTTCTTGCCATTTGGGAGACTTTCTTTTGGAGTAATGAAATCTTCTGATGCGACTTGTTGCCAGAGCTGGAGTCTGGATGTGAGAGGTTGTGTGGATCTCAGAAAGCTACTTCGTGAATTAAATCTACGTGTGACTGTTTATGTCTGATATAAAACGGATATGAAAATAGTATACGAGTACCAAAAAAAATATTACCTTTAGAATTAATAAGCCCGGGCTCCTGCCATTGAAGTCGTTGGGAACCATATATTCGTATATTAATTTTTTAATTTTTAGGAAAATTTTTAATTTTTCAGGAAAGTAATAATATTAAGCTTGTGAATAAATGAAGACTGATAGAATAATTATAAAAATATACATACTTTGAATATATACTATGGCGACATCTGTCGTACGATGATAACAATGATATAAATACTAGTTTCACCGCAAGTCAGTCTGGGCATAGCAATGGCGTAGTTCGCCGAGCGGTATGAATACCTGGGCATAGTTGGTTTCCAAGGTCCGCGGTTCGCATCCCGCTTCTGCCGTTATTTTTGTGCTTGGATTGACGCGTTGAAAAAAGAATTTTATGCATAGTATATGTATATCTTAAGTAATATATTCGTATGTTTAATTAAGTAAAGGATGTAGATATATGTTGGGATAAAAAATAAACAGTAATTTTGTAAAATACTGAGTGGAACCAATCTTTAATGATAATATGTTTTGACATCCCTCGTCTTTAAAAAAGGCGACGGTTCATCATGTGACCGCATGGAGGAAGGATGCAGGAGCAGATTACCAAGCAGAAGAACTTGTTTTTGAAGCACAATTCGCGTTTATTGTTATTAAAGATCTGATTTCCACGTCCGACCTTACATGACGGACGAGGACTATCTGGCGACTGCCGGAACTGTGTGACATGCAGCGCTGCCAAGAGAATCACGGCAAAAATATAAATTAAAGATGACAGTTGAACTAACATGAAATGGAGCAACTGTCAAAGCAAATTAAATGGCGTATGCAAACGCCGTGTAATTTTATATAATTAAAACTAACATTATTAGATGTGCATGTCACGTGAGCGAACATAAATACGATATGAAAGATTGTATATCGAGGTTTTTCGGCATCAGCCTAAAAGAGCTGATATCAGTTTATGTTATGAAAGAAAACGATGAATTTAAGTGGCTTTAAATGTTTTTAATTAATGTATTTTTTTGTATTGTTCCAGGATAATTGAAGATGCGGGAATCCATGCAGCGAATAGTCTTCCTGATGGTGCTGGCTGCAGCATCAGTTCAAGGTTAATACTAATTACTATATATCTACTATACAAAGCACCAAATGTAGACGTAGTTCATTGATTGTATATATTTTTATTTTTTTATTTTTTTCTTTTATATTAAAAAAATCTTATTAAAATTAATTTGATACATTGACTACTTGTTCATCGACTATTGAATTAAAATATTGCATATGTTGCGCTGATTTTTTGTAATTTATTTTTACATACATTGCGCAAACATCTGTCTTAACACTTTATAGCAGAGCTCCGCAACCTTTTCTCATCTACGGCACACCAAAGTTCTTCTTTAGATTCTATGGCACACCAAAGTTCTTACCTTGAATACCGCGGCACACCAAAAACCAAAAATAGCTATTAATTTGATCAATTTCACTTTTTTTAAATTTCATTTAGAACTTAATAAAGCAAGTACGTCGTTGTATGTCTACATAAATAGGCAATAGGGGCTGGGAGCTTGAGGACCGTTGTAAAATTATTTATTTATAATATTGCCTTATTTGATCGCGGCACACCTGTATCGGTTTACGGCACACCAGTGTGCCGCGGCACACCGGTTGCGGAGCACTGCTTTATAGGATAGGGCTATTTTGTCATCTAACGAGATAAGTCAACTGATATCATTTTAGATGAAAATTAGTAAAGATATTGACCCTCATTGAAAGTGGAACTTATATCTACCATAAACCTATAAAGGTTTAAATAAGGCATACGTTGTTCCTCTCGTTCAATCCCTGCAGCATTTTGTCAGCGCACTTTTTGAACACCACAAGTTGATATGATTATGAATCATTTTTTTTATGCTTTATAAAAAGGTTGTTACAGTTAAGAAAACTAAGAAAATCAACAATTAAATAGAGCTTAAGAATGATTTTATTACTTACAGTATACACAGTAATTAACATATATATTTTTAAATGTTTTTAATAATCAATTCAAACCGGAAGACAATTATGTCAGTTTTATTAGTAGTTAACACACTTTGTATGTAGGGCTTTGTTATGTGCAGCTTATTTGCTTATGTATGTCCATTTTCTACAGGAAATACTCTTTATTGAGTATTCATTACGTGTTAATTATATTATTACTTAAACTATAATATTAACATCCTCCCCTCTCTCAAAAGGTTGTTATTCCGTCGCGTGATGGCAGGATTAGGAGCAGATTGATAACACAGACTTTTTCATGAGCACATTGACATATATTGATGATAAACTTTACAAGCTTCCGGCCTAGGCGGAATGACATGCCGGCCGGCCGTACTGCGACCTTCTCGGCCATCAGCACAAAGTGGCACGTGCGGCCCGTGGTCAGTCACCACCAGCACCGTAAGCGGCGGTCTATATAACTAGTCCCAATATGGCGGACACATAAATGTATGACAAGCGAACAGAAATAAGAGACGAAGGATTGTATATCGAGGTTTTCGATTAAGTAATAAGTATGACTATAAACATGAAAATAAATCACGCTTCTAATAAATCTTCTCAAGACATTATTCAATATTCCTGAAAATATAGCTTGTTTCATAAGAACTTAGTTTTAGTAATGACGCTTTTATTTTTTTTACATTTAATTGGATTTATTGTCCGTTATATTCAAGGTTTGTTAATAAAGGTCCGTTATATCGAGGTTTTACTGTATCGTTTGGCTCGACTTTGAATAATGAAAACTTTCACATGTAGCGTATGTTCACTGTGTATTTTTCTTCTTCGCAGGTCGCATAGCCTTTGAAAAGCTGACAGACTATGACTTTTCCGGTACCACGTATTACACTGTCAAGAATCTCTCCCTGTACGAATGCCAGGGATGGTGCAGAGAAGAGCCGGACTGTCAAGCAGCTGCCTTCAGGTCAGTCTATAATCTATAACCTACTACTTTGAACCAAGTGCTTATTCTTATTGACATCGCCGTTTACTAAAATCTCTTATGACTCATTAAATCTAGACTTAACGTAACATTTTTATATATGCGTGTCAGACGAGCGAACAAAAGATGAAAGATCGTATATCGGTGGTGGGCGCAAGTCGTCCCGTGAAGACCACCCATTAAATCCCTGTAATGATAAGGATGATACGTGAATGTCGGGATGTAGTCTATGACGTTGGCGGATCAACGTTACACAGGCAGCGTTTAGCCATATGCACCATGGTAAGCTTCATAGAATTCCACAGATGAGACTTCAGAATTGCTGTCACTATCTGTCGGTATTCTGCTGTATGTGCTTACATAAAAAATAAAATAAATGAATAGATGGTGTTCGCTGATTGAATTTCGTCTACCACCATTTTTCATTAATAGGCTTTGTCTGGAATTTTACTGATTAGGGATCAAATTCTCACCAACTGTGGGTACATCATCATCATCATCAGCCTGTGTCCATCTACTGTTGAACGTAGGCCTCCCGCATGAGTCTCCATCCTCTTCGATCCTCCGTCTTCCGCCTTCCGCATCCAGGTCACTCCCGCTATTCTTCTTATATCGTCAGTCCATCTTGCAGGGGGTCGGCCAATGCTTCGTTTGCTAGTTCTTGGGCGCCATTCCAGTACTTTTCTTCCCCATCGACCGTCGTCTCTTCGACAGGTATGTCCTGCCCATTGCCATGTGGGTACATATAGCTTAGAAATCGATAAAAAAAAACGTATTTTTACGTAAGGTTAGGTTTTTAGCGCTTTTCTACATTATCGTTGCATAGATTCTTGCTTCTCGCTACCGACGATCGTAATTGTATTTAAAAAACGACGATTTAACGATCCCAAGTGTGTGAGCTGGCTGTAAAAGAAACTAGTTCAAAATCTTCTTCCTGGTGAGAAGAAACTCGTTTCAGGACCGTGGCTCCCAGGAAGGAAGGTATTACAGCGTCCTCTATTATTATAATTGAACTCACCGGATGGGTTCGCTAACGGTCGAGGTTGCCATAGCCTACCGGACTATTAAATGTAAATGCTAAATATTTAAATATTATATTTGAAAAAAAAATGTATACCCAGAGGCGTTGTATGCAAAATATAAGCTATACACTTTGAGTTAGAGCCCCAAAATGCCTTCTAGAATGAATCGAATGAAATGAGTTAGTTTTATAAGTAATGGCACACTTACGACTAACCTACAATCCTTGGAACAAGGACGCAAGTTTGGTTCGTTAATTATTTTGTACGTTATTACCACAGTCGCTGTTTTTATGAAGTGATGCCGAAAAGCCTTAATATACGATCTTTCGTCCCAAATTTTTGTTCACTCATTACACATGCATATATAAAAATGTTAGTCTTAGATTTAGATTTAAGTAACATATAACATTGCGCTTGGTGAAGCTATCCTTTCACGTGGAGCGACGTGGTTTGCCATGTGGCCACTATGTGTATTTGGTGAAGTGGTTACTACCACGCCATAGTCGCTACCCGGAGACTACCAAATTTGTGAGTCTTCTTTTACCAAAAATAAATTATAATGCTTCTCGACAAGTTCTTTGCTTTGTGACCTGCTCCTCATCCATTCACTATGGAATCCCGATGACGTTAAGTCGCCTTTGATTAACGGGGGATGTCAGAACTTTAATAATCAATTATTCTTACACCCACCCACAACCGATAGACTCGTCTTATACTTGCTGAACAAGCATGCAATTTTAATGAATTCGATCAATAACTGGCAGTTTACCTAATTCCTTCCTAAATTCCATTAGTAACCTCAAGTGCTCTTACGGTATATGTTTCCTCTTTCGTACAATCTGGATCTCTCCAAGAAACATATCAATCTCCCCGAACCGCACACGAACGTAAAAACGTCACACGATTCCCGCATGAAGCGTCCAGTTGTCTTGACTGAGCGTCATAGAATCCGCTGGTTTACATCATTCTGGTCTCCTGTGCACGATTTCATCATTATTCTATGTACAGTCGATTCCGCTTATTTGGCACACCGTTTAATTGGGACAGCCGCTTATTTGGGACAAATCTCACAGAACAGAAACCAAACCAAGAAACCAATAGTCAATTTATATGTTTAATTGGGACAACATTCCGCTTAAATGGGACAGTAAATTTAAGTTCCTATAATTAACTATGAATAATTTTCAAGAATCGATAACAATTTACCATGTTACGATGATAATGAAGACTGTGAGGATTCAATTGTAGAAAGTATTAAATAAAAATATGAAAAATTAGACGAAGATGACAATGATGATGATGATGAGTCACCTGTGCCTGTGACTAACCAGGAGGCAGAAAAATGTATGGCCGTGTTACAGCGTTATTTTATGCAGAAAGGAAATGAAGGGAGCCCTTCATCCGCACTGAATATCTGTGCTGATTTTGTAGAAGTGAAATGTTACAAAAACAAAAGACAGACTACACTTGACTCATTTTTGCATTGAATTAAATTGTACGTACCTACTTATTTATTATTTTAAATAAGTTTTTTTTTCTTCTTAAAAGTTTATTTTACATATTTGTAATTAATATGATAATTTATATTACCTATTATATGTTATTTACAGCTTCCAAGAGTGAATAAAATAAAAATATTGAAAAAAAATGCATTCCTTACTTTTATGTGTGTATTACTGGTTAATGGCCTTAGTTGCCAAAACCAAATAAATGAATTTAAAAAATATGAGAAATTCGCTTATATTGGGACATCCGCTTAATTGGGACAAAATGAACAAGTCCCGATGTGTCCCAATTAAGCGGAATCGACTGTACTTTCAACACTCTTAAGTAGATTTTTGATATAGCGTATGCATCTATTTTTTATATATCGTTCACTTTTATAGAGTGTTAATTTTTGAGTGAAACGCGCCCTAGTACTAAATAATCGTCGGATTAATAGCTGTATGTTAAGAATTTGGACTTTGGTACATGTTTTTGTATGTAAATATAAAATAAAAAATTTCTTCCCATTTACTTTCCATATCTGAAACATATTGTATATATACACGACTTGATTCAACTCAATTCTATCAGATGCCATTGCCCATGACTCGTCGCAAGGTTCTGCATCCGAAGATCAATCTTGGGAACATACTCGTATAGTTCCCGATGACTCCCATAGTAGAAGCCTTATGATACGAAAATACTGTAGCTGTATTAAAAATATCTTTTGCAGCAAAAAAATCTTGCATCTTGATCTCCACTCCTCTCGATCCTCTGCAATCTTCTTTAGCTCAGCATAAGAGCTACAACTCATGCCCTCGAAAACATACTGCAAATACTCGCGTGTAAGGCACCCTCTGCAGTGTCTACCCTCAACTATCCCTTCCACAATGCCGTGAAGAAGACCACCGTGGCGCATGATGTGACCGATCGCCTCTCTGAGAGGGTTCTTACTAGGTTATCTTCCTTGATTATGCTGAAAACCTCATTGTTTGTGACGTGGTCTCTCCAGGAAATTCCGAGAGTTCTTCTGTGTGACCACATCTCAAAGGCCTCTCGTCTTTTATTATCACTTTCAGATAAGCACCATGTCTCACAGCCGTACATCAAGATGCTCCAAACATTTTTTTTGGCAAGTTGCTTGCAGAGCTTTACATATATCATATATCGCATAATTCGGATGATTAGTCTGACGCTCCTAAGGTCCAGCGGCAAAATCACTTCGTTAGCGCCATTCTTGTTAGATTACCGAAGTTAAGCAGCATTGATTGCGGACCAAACATGGATAGGTTACAACCTGTTGCTAACCGCTTGCTGCTGGTCGGGCTGAGCCGATCCTTAGACATACATAGAACAAGGATACGATCAGTTTGTATTTTTATTGCTAATATGATTTATCATTGATTTTACAGCTCCATAACCGTCGATTTTAACAGCGAGCGTTTACGTTTTAGTATCCTTTCATCCTGGAAGTTATCAGCAGTTAACAGGACAGCATACCTGCAGGATCGTTACTTTCAAGCCATCGTTTATTTTCAATTCGCCTTATCTTCCATAGAAATATCTTGATCATGGAAAATGTTCGCATCAGACACTGCTGACTCCATAGTCGTAACTTTTAAAGTCAATGGTACGGGGAGTAATCTCAATGAGCGCGTCATCAAGGAGACTTAGAGCTGTCCTCAGGTGCGATGCGGGTTGTGAGGCGGGTAAAGTCCAGTGCGGGGAGCGGCAAAAAAGCGGACGATTTTAAATCAAAACGACGGCGATCCGCCAACGTCATAGACTACAGCCCGAGATTCACGCATCATCCTTATTATTACAGGAATTTACTTTGAATTTGTGGTCTTCACGGGACGACTTTCGTCTGCCACCAATTTTAATTAATAGGCTATGACTGGCATTTTACGGATGAAGGATCAAATTCACACTAACCGGGGTATTTTAGAGCTCAGAAATCGATTGAAAATATTATTTTTTTCCGTCGGGGATCGAACCCACGACCTTTGGCGTGCAAAGTAAACGCTTTGATCATTGAGCTATACCCACCGGAATACTGTGTTTCGACTTTGTTAGGAATGAAGTAGTTAGGCAGCAGAGAAGGCATCTTTCCGCACTACAGTCAGATAAGAGACGAACGTGGACAACGAAACTTATTTAGAATACCGGTTTACCTTTCTTCAGGCTTCTAAGGTCTTACCGCCATGAAAGAAACAATATATGTACACAGAATGTACTTGGAGAACCTTTGCAGAGTTAATATAGGATAAAACGAGGACCTCGGTGGCTGACAAAGCTTTAAGATGGCAGTTCTTGACGACCGTTTACTCCAATTACGGGAATAGACATGGTATGATAAGTTTTGTTGGGGCCGCGAATGTTGCCCTGCGGTACGCCGATGGGCGTTGCACTTTGTAGCTCCCGGCAGTGTGGTCGAGAGGCCGACCGCCGATCTGATGGAGGACGTAGACCTCAGCAGGGTACAGAGACCTTACCCCACCGCCGTCGCCTTTCATACACCCGCACACGCGACCTCTACGCGACCTTGAAAACCTGCAATGCAAAACGAAAAAGACGTAAAATCTGAATAGGGTTCTTTGATTTATTGTATGCTTAGGGTGAATCGATTTTCAATTTTTGATCAAGTATGCTATTTAATATGTTGCAGAATATATTGTTGAGACATTCAGATATTGGCGTACAGAACACTGAGAGAAGTGACTTTTCGCCTCGAGATCGCTGGAGCCTCTTTCCACTAACTCAACTAGTGAAGTTTGCGACTCAAAGCTATTCTGCTTTGTATATAGATGCTTTATCTGAAAGCTGCTGGAATGCACTCTATGACGCTCAGCCAGGGAGGCTGGACGCTGCACGCGGCTGCATAGTGTGTTGTATTCGTGTTTGTGTGTGGGTTGGGGAGATTGCAAATGTATATTTATATATATGGATTTTTTTAAATTTTTATTAGAATATTATTTTATTACATCAATATTCTAATCTACTTTTATAGATTATTTTACTATATTATAATATTATTAATAATTAAATATACATATACTACACATAAAATTCTTTTTTCAACGCGTCAATCCAAACACAAAAATAACGGCAGAAGCGGGATGCGAACCGCGGACCTTGGAAACCAACTATGCCCAGGTATTCATACCGCTCAGCCGACCGGGCTATTACTGTGCCTGGACCGACTCACGTTGAAACTAGTATTCATGTCATTGTTATCATCGTATGATAGATGTCGCTATAGTATATATTCAAAGTATGTATATTTTTATTTTTTATTATTCAATCAGTCTTCATTTATTCACAAGCTTAATATTATTACTTTCCGACAGTCTATTTAAACTGTCGGTCTGAGAAGGTATTTTGGGGCTCCAATCCAAAGGTGATTGCCGTATTCAAGGATCGGTCGGATTTGTCCTTTATATAGAAGAAAAAGTTGTTTATCGGTGAAATACCTCAGTGATCTATATACAGCTAGTTTTTTGGAAGCGAGACCGGCTTTATACTTAATTGACTAATAATAATTGAAACTTTTAGAGATTGATACTCGAAGGATGTTGATGGAGCTTGCTTTTAGGAGGGAACAACCGTTAAAGGATACAAGATCCATAGCAGTCTTATTGGTGGAGATAGTGCATGATTGGGTTTTGGAAATGTTGAAACTGGCGAGATGACGTCGGCGTTTATACAGATGTTGTTTTTGAAAAAAAAAGTAAAAGTCATTGTTTATCGTTTATATAAGTAAAGTATAATCTTCGGAGATGACTTTTCGTCGGTCGGGCAACGATATTGGAAGGAAAAAAATTGTTTCGCCTTATGCTCTTGCTGAAGAGCGGATATGGAAGGCAGTCTCACTAGGAACCTTTCATGGTAATGGCACGTTTTGACCAACACTGGTTCTGCAACTACGTCGTGCTCGATCAAGCTTCGAAACCTATAATTTCAGTACATTTCCTCGATGGACTATCGTTCATATTCGTTTGACCATCTTGAGAATACTGCTATTAAACAATCAATAATCATTTTCAATAAGGAAGATCTAGGCAACGACATGTTTTAGTAGTTTGCGTAGAATTTTCGGGGTAGGATGGTTTGATTTTCTGGGGAATGACGACGCGAACAAGCGAACAATGCAGCTTTTCATATAAAAGTCGGTCGAAAAACAACCGACAAACTCGTCTTACACTTGCCGAATAGCCATACACGCTTAATGTGTATCGACCAAGAACTCGCAGTTTCCATAGTTCCTTCCTTAATGCCACCGGTAAGCTTTGTAATGCTCTCACAGCGTCTGTGTTTTCTTCATCCTACAATCTGGATCTATCAAGAAACAGATAAATATACACTTGCAATCTTCCCAACCAACACACAAATTAGAACACAACGCACCTTTTCCGCATGCAGCGTCCACCTCTTTGAATGAGCGTCATAGAGTGCACTGGTCTTGGCCGGCTGTGCTCTACTGCGCGCGATTACAAGTCAGTGAAAAGGCATAAGACTACATGCCGGTAACATTCTGAAAAGGGCCGCTGCAGCTCATGCTCTTTTGCGGTGTCTCAAAAATGTCCTGACCAGTTCAATCCTTATCTTGTGACTGACTGTAGGATGGAATGTGGAATAATTCGTTCCCTTACTTTGTCATTACTTTTGGAAATATCGAATGGGTTGGGGAGATTGCAATTTATATTTATCTGTTTCTTGAAGAGATCCAGATTGTTGAATGGAGGAAACACAGCCGCTGGAAGAGCATTCCAAAGCTTATCGGTGGCATTAAAGAAGGAACTTTGGAAACTGCCAGTTCTTGTTCGACACACATTTACTGTGTATGGATGTTTGGCAAGTTTAAGACGAGTTTGTCGGTTGTGGGTGGGCGCAGGAGGAATTATTTATTTAAGTTCCGAAGAGCAGCGACAGCGTTAATAACGGTAGAATAGACTAAGAGAACCAATCTTACGCCTGTGTTCCATTGATTGCAGGTTAGACGTAAGAGTGTCATTGTTTATCAAACAAAATATTCTTCTTTAAACTGAGTCAATTTAGTTGAGAAGGTACTTTGGGACTCCAATCCTAGACTGCCGTATTCAAGGATAGGTCGGATTTGTCCTTTATATAGGAAGAAGAAGTTGTTTATCGTTGAAATACTTCAGTGATCTATATATAACACCTAGTTTTTTGAAGCGAGACCGACTTTATACTTAATTGATTCGTAATATTTGAGATTGATAATCCAAGCATGTTGATGGAGCTTGCTTTTGGAAGAGAACAACCGTTGAAAGATACAGGATCCATAGCAGTCTTCTTGGTGGGGAAAGTATATGTACCAGGTTATGCCTCAAAATCGCAGCGACTATGTGCCCTAAATGCGCAGTAGACCTTTCTAGAAGTACGAGTACTTTATGGATAGTATAAATCCTTTAATGTTATTAGAATACTGTAGGTATCCAAAGCATTCAAAGGAATTCTGAAAGACATTATAAAATTCTTCAGCAGTCTCCATAGAATTTGAATTCTTCTCAAAGAGCTTGCTTCTTAAGCCAAGCCTAAAACATTATAATGATGCTTATAATGACCTAGGCATGCGCCTGTAACATCCCCATTGCTGCGTTCTTTAATGGAAACCATTATCAATCATAATTAACATATTACGTGATTTTACGGGTATTCCATACAATGCTGTTACATAGTCATTTAAATTTGCAGGTAAAGTAAGTACGCTCTAGTTTAAAAAATACCATCGCTTTAAGTTTAACATTCTCTAGCGTCTAAATCGTTTATCAAATGTACTAAATTTATCAAAGTTATTTTCGTATTTTTTTTTTGTTAATTTTAAAAAAATATTAACATCCCTTTTTCTTAAGGAAGAACGACTTCACGTCGCCGGGATAGTTATCGGATCGCATGGTGGCAGAACTAGGAGCAGATGAACAACGCAAATAGTTTTTCAGAAGCACATATATTCTCGATAAACTTGACAAGCTTTCGGCCCGGGCGGAGTTCCATGCTTTCCAGGCACCGGAGCCGACCACAACCTGACACTCGTCGCGGTCACAACTGATAGTACTTTTTTTTTTTTTTTGTAAACGCATACAGGAGAATACCGTCAGAGGGTGACAGTAATTCTAGAGTCTCATCTGTGGAATTCTATGACGCTTACCATGCTGCATATGGCTAAGCGCTGCATGTGAAGTGTTGATCAGCCAACGCTGCAGCCCGATTTCGCGCATCATCCTTATTATTATAGGAATTTACTATTAGGGTCTTCACGTGACGACTTTCGTCTACCATAAATTTTGATTAACATGCTATGACTGGCATATTTCAGGTGAGGGATCAAATTCACACCAACCGGGGGTATTTTGAGCTCAGAATTCCACAAAAAAAAAAAAACTCCGTCGGGGATCGCACTTACGACCGTTGGCTTGCAAAGCAAACGCTTTGACCATTGAGCTATACCCGTTGGCATACCCGTAGGCATGGATTAGACATATACTTTGGATGCTATAAGATACCATACACTATGGCTACAATTTTGAAGCTTCCGAACTCGCGCTGTCCTGGAAGGCCGTCGGAAACTATAATGATAATAGCTTGATATAACCATTGCTGGCTGGTGCCGAAAACCTTGATGATAGAGCATTACCCGCCGGCTATACTTACTTTGTACCATACAACTATACTTAGTACTTTGGTTCTTGAAATTTTTCTTCTTTGGTGTGTCTACGAGCACGGTTGTAGTGATCTGACTGCTGGCCGTACACGTAAGACATGGGCAAAAATTCGATTAAGTCATGTAGCTTATTTTCCATCTAATCTGACATCAATATCAGTAGGTAATTGTTGGGAGTTTTGATAAAATGCGGGCAATTTCGGTTAAGTGGCAGTTTAAAAATTTCGTAAACCGACCTTTTAAATTCAAATTACATGTATTAAATTGTGCTGAACGTTTGGGAAGCAGTGCTTAGAAGATAAAGAGTTATTTTAAGGAATTAAACGTATGCAGGAGAACACCGAAAGAGTTAATATACATTGAATTAACCTTTAAACGCACAGTGGTTTCCTTACCCGTATGGGACCACTGGGCGTTTAAAGGGCATTTACATACATGATAAAGAAGAACAATTAGAGTAAAAATATGTTTTTTTTTTTCTTCATTTTTTTACTTTTTTTCTTCAAATATCTGTTCCATATCAGAATAATATTGTAAGCACAAATTTTCTCCACTCAGCTTTATCAGTTGCCACTGTAAATTCTCGTCACATGATACATCTACACCGAAAGTCCGACTAGAAACATATAAGATTCCCGAGGACCTTTAAGATAGTCTTATTCGTAGTATCAATCTGCTGGATTGGTTTGCAGCAACAGAATCTTGCATCTCGATCTCCACTCCTCTCGGTCCTCCGCAACCCTCTTCAGCTCAGCACAAGAGCTACAACTCATGTCCTCGAACACTTACTGCAAAATACTCCCGTCAAAGGCGCTCTCTACAGTTTCTACCCTCGAACCATCCCCTCCACAATGTCGTGAAGGAAACCATCGTGGCGCATGATGTGACCGATCGCCTCTCTGAGATGGTTCTTATAAGTGCCTATCTTCCTTGATTATGCTGAGAACCTCATTGTGCGTGACGTGGTCTCTCCAGGAAATTCCAAGAATTCTTCTGTATGACCTCTACCCGAGACAATGACGATATTTTTTGGGTGATTATTTTCATCACTTTTTTAAGAGGTTGGATGATTATCCCGATGCTCTTAAGGAGTGTACCATTAAGTCTTAATGAAAGCTCAACCCGACTAGCGACGCGCGGTTACAACGTATGGTGATCCATCCAAATTTTTGTCCGTGTCCAATGTTGCTTAACTTCGGTGATCTTACGAGAACCGCGCTGACGACGCTGGATCGTTAGGTTAGAAAATTCATTTCTACTTAAGAAAATAAAGCAAGACTGCCTGACTCATTTATATAAAAAAGTCATATATACTAGAAACAGAACTTGCCTGCGGGTATATCTTGGTGGTATAGTGTTTGCCTACCTCATCAAATGTCGTGGGTTCGATCTCCGCTGAAGCAAAAATTAAAATGTTTTTCAATCTACAAATTTCTCTAAAATTTATAAAAAAAAATGCCTCTATTTTCATATTTACGTTAACTGTCCATTCAATTCATTTAATCCCGAACATTACCCAACTCTATTTCTTCTAGGGATGCTTTCTTTCCATTCGCTAGAGTCCCGGAGGAAAATTAATTGCTGCACTCAAACATTCATTCCTTCTTCTTCGCGGTTCAATTCACAACCCTGGGATTTTTAAATGTTTTAACTTCTATGCTCTAGATAGGTACACCCGTGCTCGTAGCCATCCATTGTTTTTGATCCCAGTCGATGCTTGTGGAGCTTCGAGCACTCGATTTGGTACAACGGCAATGTCGCTCCTAAATGTTCTACCAGCACACCTCGATCCTTTTCTTACATCCTTTTCCTCTTTTGTCGATGGTATTGTTCTCCTTGATCTTTAGACATTGACATGTGTCATCTTCTTATTATTTTATGTTATTTTAATCTGCTTACTATCTTTTGTATGTATGTATTGTTATTCTATGCTCTGTAATTTTTTTCTTGGAACTTCTGTTCTGTAATAAATAAATAAATAAATATTTCTTATCTTATACTGGGCAGAAATAAGTTGACGTCTCTAACACGAAGAAGAAAAAGAAGATTCCGTATTTGTTTCAATATACATTTTTTAAGCTTCGGACAGGGATCGATCCCGCGATTGCTAGCTTTGCAGTAGCACGCTTTGACTCTCTGGCATAATATCAGCATAATTTATGACTATTATGTATTTTTGTAATATTTAAATTGCTATATTATTATTCAGGTTTGCCTATGGGCGATTCGAAACAAATGATTAAATCATAAAAAATATGTTTTAACGCATAAAATTTATATAATTTCACTAAAATTATAAATTGAACATATTTCATGCCAATGTGAAAGAATTTTCTTACTCATCGTAATAGTTTGACAAACGACTATGCCATGTTGTTGACACACCGGTTCTTGTTCAATCAGCAATGTCAAAGAACATTGGATTTGAATCGTATTTGGATAGATGACCGTATGGCTATACCACGTATTTTTGCTTGACTTACTGAATGATTGCAGGAGTCTGGCTAATCACACTGATATCATCTCGATATAACCTCGATACACGTTTTCGTCTCTTATTTTTGTTCGCCTGACACGCATTTAGCTCAATGGTCAAAGCTTTGCAAGCCAAATGTCGTGGGTTCGATCCCTGACGGAGAATAAAAAAAAAGGATTTTTAACCGATTTCTGAACTCTAAAATATAGCCTATTAATTAAAATTGGTGGTAGACGAAAGTCGTCCCATTCATAGTAAATTCCTGTAATAATAAGGACCATGCGTGAATTTCGGGCTGTAATCTATGACCTTGGCGGATCAACACTCCACATGCAGAGCTGAGCCGAGCTATACCCGCCGGTATACTGTCTATCATTTAATGATTCGATAATGTTCCGTCGAATGCATTATGCAATATTTTCTTTGTTGGTATTAGAAATGAAACTAATTTCATTTCTCGATTTGAGAGAAGCACAATTTTGCTGCAGTGCTTGTGAAACTGCATCCGTGGGAATATTGCATCCCGGCGCATTGCTCTTGAAACCGCAAAAGCAATTGCATGCAACTCTTAACGACCGTCGGATACAGTGAGTGACTTAACTGAGTGGGAGAAGACGGCGTGGAGTTAAATAATATCGTTTTTTAAGGAGACACATAAAAATACGTTCATAATTTCGATTTAAACATTCTGACTTTACCCGCCTCACACCCGCATCACACCGAAGGACAGTTAAGTCTCCTCGATGACGCGCTCATTCACATTATGAGCGTTTGGCAACTGAGTGGGAGTCCCCTCTGAACAATTGTGGCCACTGCACAGAAATGCTAAAAGAAATGTGTTTCGGAAATCAATAATGTTTTACGGCCAATGCTTCGTTTGCCAGTTCTTGGGCGCTATTCCAATACTATTCTTCCCCATACACCGATATGTCCTGCCCATTGTTACTTGAGTGTGCCTATTCGTTGGATAGCATCCACTCCTTGAGTTCTTCTGCGTATTTCCTCGTTTCGGATTCTATCTTTTAGCGACACTCTATATGAAGCTGTGAAAATGTTATTATGTAAAACATGTGAAAAAATAATAATATAAATTATGCAACACTTAAATCAAAGATGAATCCCACGCCACACACAAGATCTACCTTTAAGTGGCGTGGAAAGCGAATTTCCAAAAAAATAAACAATAAAAAAAAAAAAAAATGTAATACTGTCAATAAAATCTTAAATGTATCCTATTATATTTGATTAAATAAAAAATAAAAAACACATATATATACCTGTATATTTCTTTTGGGTAGACTTCAGTAGGCTTGGGATTAGGCTTAAATATTTGCGAGTAAAACAGCTTTGTGGCGACTGTTTGTGGAATTCGGGGAAATTTGAGCTGAATCAAAATATACAGAGCAGCATCAACGGTTTATCGGGTACAAAAGACGCAAAAGTAGCGAATATTATTTGATCTATTTAAGCAGATCTCCATCTAAGCAGCAATGGAATTATGGTGATGTCACGGAGTCCTTAAGGCTTGGGTGTTCCGCATTTGCGTGAGGTCCAAAGACTAACTAATGCCTTGCGGCCTTCCGTGATAAACAAACCTCCGAGTATTACATTACACGGCTAGCTATGCCATTTCGCGCACACAAAAGGATGTGCGTATTTTCCACAGTCATCGTCTTCTTGAATCTAGCCAATGAATAGGAGTATAACATAAAGTAAATACGCTCAAAATCATGCTGTAAATTGCGGGTTCTATCTCTGAGAGGCTCGACAAAAACATACATTTCAAAATTTGATTGATGAATTTGAATTGAATAAACGATTCATTCTAAAAAAAAAAACGCAAGCATACAGTTGATTTAATAAAACATTTTTTTATCAACACTTCTCTTCTGAACATTGCCATTTGATCTCGCCTGCACGTAGTTGTCAACTTCAGACACGTGAAATCAGAATCTCTTAATAAACAAGTCTTTGTTGTTAGATCACCGAAGTTAAGTAGCATTGGGCGCGGACCGAAATTTAGATAGGTCACCGCATGTTGCTTACCGCGTGTAGCTAGTTAGATTAAGCCTCTCCATAAAACCAAATGATTCAAACCTTGAAAGCGTCGGGAAAATCATCAAATTTCTTAAAAAATGCCTCTTAAACAAAACACCCAAAAATGCCATTTCTTTCTCGGGCCTTGAAGGTCCTCGGGAATCTTATAAAATATGTTTCTAGTTGGACTTTCGGTGTAGATATATCATGTGACGAGGAATTTACAGTGGCAACTGATAAAACTGAGTGGTGAAAATTTGTGGTCACTATGTGGTTACCCTTGGGAACAAATACTCGTATTTAAGGCGCGTCCTACTAAGATATTACAGCAGGCGTCGCTTTCAGTCCTTGGTCGTCTGCCTCGGGGGTCGTCGGGAACAATATATCAGTGCCGGTTTTAGGGGGTGGCGAAGTGAGTTGGTGCCCCAGGGCGTCAAATAAGCGAAGGCCGCCGAGGGCAACTGATCTGTCTTAGATTTTTTTTAAATATAAGCAATATGAGACGCTAGAAAAAAAATGCGATATTCCCCATCGACCGTCGTCTCTTCTACAAATATGTCACATTGCCACTTGAGTGTGCCTATTCGTTGGGTAGCATCCACTACTTGAGTTCTTCTGCGTATTTCCTCGTTTCCGATTTTATCTTTTAGCGACACTCCTCTCATTGATCTCTCCACAGCACGCTGGGTGACCTTTATTTAATGTGTAAGACTTACTGTCAGATTCCACGTCTCTGCGCCATAAGTTAATATAGAGAGGATGCATTGCGGAAATTCCTTAGTTTTAAGACATTGCGGAATTTTTGCTTTAAAAGAATAATACCCCAGTGTATTATTATTAGTAAATGAAGGACTAAATTTCTGTTGTAGTGTTTTTCATGTATTATATTTATTTGTATGATTTTTTTCTATATGTATTAATGTTTTTATTATTTTTATTTTTAGCTTCGTGGTTAACCCTCTCACGCCAGTGCAGGAGACTCGCTGCCAACTTCAGAACGATACGCAGGCCAATAACCCTAACGCGACGCCGCAGGTAATTTTTTTACCATACACAGTCAACCCTTGTATAACGCTTTCATTAGTTCGAATGATTAGTCCGACGCTCCTGAGATCTGGGCCATTAAGTTTTAAGAGTCGGTTCAATACAAAGAAACCAACATATAAGAGATAATTTTTATATATTTTTGTTATTTTATTTACTTAGTTATTTTCAATTTTTATGTAAACAGATGTAAATGAATACCCACAGATGGTAATGTAGAAATACCATACATATGTGGATTCTCAGACGCTTACATTTTACATATGACTTAGCTTTCTAAGATCCAAACAACCTTTCACATCAGGCCCTGAAACTGAAGGTCTCCAGTTCTGGCAGACTGGCAGACCTGGAAATCCATGAACAGATAAAGAACCAGAGTTGGTAGAACAATAGACAATCTCTGGCGGTGGGGAGTTCTTCAGCAGGGAGTGTCACTGCTGTGTGACTGTGGAGACCTGCAGACCGCCTCACACCTAAGATCCTGTTCCGTGTGCCCAACTAGCTTCACATCTAGACGTAATGCTGGACAACACACGGGCCATTGAAAACAATTTGACGTTGCTGAAACGAGAAAGACTCTTAGTGACTAAGAAGAAGAAGATACGACTTAAGTGCTGCATGTGGAGTGTTAATCCGTCAACGTTTTACAGATGAGGGATCAAATTTGCATAATCCTTAGGTATTTATAGAGTTGAGATAATGGTTGATATTTTTATTTTAATCACCGTCGGGGATAGGACCTTTAATAAAACACACGCTTTACTACTAAGCTATACCCGCCAGGATATTTTTATATTTTCACTAAAAAGGAAATTGCTTTTCTCAACAGCATATTTTTTTTATGTAAACACATACACAAGAATACCGACAGATGGTGATAGTAATTCTGATGTCTCATCTGTGGAATTCTATGACGCTTACCATGGTGTATATGGCTAAACGCTGCATGTGGAGTGTTGATCCGCCAACGTCATAGACTACAGCCCGAGATTCACGCATCATCCTTTATTATTACTGGAATTTACTATGAATGGGTGGTCTTCACGGGACGACTTTCGTCTACCACCAATTTTAATTAATAGGCTATGACTGACATTTTACGGGTGATGGATCAAATTCACACCAACTGGGGTATTTTAGAGCTCAGAAATCGATTTAAAATCCTTTTTTTTTTTTTAATCTCCGTCGGGGATCGAACCCACGACCTTTGGCTTGCAAAGCAAACGTTTTACCATTGAGCTATGACCACGGGTAAATAATATATATTCTTAGCAGATGGTTTGGATGGTTAACTTAGGTAGGCTTTGGAATACCACGCTCTATTAGCCTATTGTCTTCCTAATGTACAGTTATAACTTCGCCAACAAACCGATAAAGTACTCCGACCTAGAATTCACAAAGTGTGTCATTCTATGAATATCTTTGCCGGCGAGCGTGGCTTAGAGGTAAAGCGTTTGCTTATCCTATCAAGAATACGCACTCCACCCTATGTTTGGGTACCAAAAGATAACCACACGGCTCAAATCAAGAAGAAGTTTCCTACAGTCGACAACGGAACTGGAGATACCTGAGGCCACCCTCCGGCTGAACATGTGGAGAAGCGCAACTGAGGGGAATACTTGGATTGCCCCGAAAGAGGACCTAGCCCCTGGACACGACCAAGGGTGGAATATATGGAGGTCCCTTAACAGACTTCGGACCGGAGTATGCAAGACGAGGACAGAAATGAGGGCCTGGCAGTTTTACAGCGGACCGACTGAATGTGACTGCGGCGTGGAGCAGACCCTGTCACACCTTCTGGAGTGTGCGCTGTGCCCGAATAGCTGCACCCAGGAAGACCTGATGATGGCCAGAAGTAACGCCATCGACATTGCCCACTTCTGGGCAGACAGGATCTGACCCTGTTGTTTCCGACTCGATTATATATATATCAAGAATAACGTGGTTTCGATCCCCGACGAAGAGGTTTTTCGAAGAGGAACACCAAATGCGAATTTATAGAAATACACATTTGGCGTGAGTTTTATCTCGTAAAATGACAGTCATATCCAATCGATCAATATTCGTTTGCTCTATTCTACACACCGCGCCATGACACACGACCATTATCTGCCTGGGAAAATACGCGAAACTTGATGTATCATCATCATCATCATCAGCCTGTGTCCGCCCACTGTTGAACGTAGGCCTTTCGCATGAATCTAATTTGATGTATATATATACAATATTTAACTTTTAAAGTGCAACGCTGGCGATTCGAATCCAGCGTCTGCCGACATTTTTTCTGGATGAATTGATGCGTAAAAATTTTGATGTATGTGTGTATTTAATTACTAATGATATTGAAATATAGTCAACGATCTATACAATAAGATTAGAGTATTGAAAAAAGTCTTACCCATAAAATGAAGGTCACCCAGCGTGCTATGGAGAGATCCATGAGAGGAGTGTCGCTAAAAGATAGAATCCGAAACGAGGAAATACTCAGAAGAACTCAAGTAGTGGATGCTACCCAACGAATAGGCACACTCAAGTGGCAATGTGACATATTTGTAGAAGAGACGACGGTCGATGGGGAAGAAAAGTATTGGAATGGCGCCACACGAAGCATTGGCCGACCCCCTACAAGATGGACTGACGATATAAGAAGAATTGCGGGGGTGACCTGGATGCGGAAGGCGGAGGATCGAAGAGGATGGAGACTCATGCGGGAGGCCTACGTTCAACAGTGGACGGACACAGGCTGATGATAATGATGATTGAAAACATTCTAATAAAAATTATAAATCCGAATTGAATGTATGGCATTGATTGTTGGTAGACCGTTGAAGTTCTCGTTACATAGCTTTATTGGATGCAGTTACAACGTATGTAAGTACCACAAGTACCCAAAGGAATGCTCTCGCTGCATTAGGATGCGTCTCGCAGCTCAAACAACAGCCGTGTAGCGGTTCTTTAGCCCATAAGAGTGTGTCTAAGCGGTAAAACACACGGCTCAAAAAGCGAGCACTGGGTTCAAGACCCACACATATTGTACTCAAGAAAATTTAGTATAACCCCTGATTTAAAAAAATGGTCACAATGGGTTCAACCGCCTAAGACGGTATGGGCATGTGACACGGAGAGATGAGGACCACATGGTGAAGAGAGCCTTCAACATACCCACGCTGAGAGGGGCCTAGAAGACCACAGGCAACTTGGACTGCAACTGTAAACAAGGATCTGAAAACTCTGGGATTGACCGAGAATGCAACGCAGGACAGACAGACATGGGGAATGTGCACAAGGAGAGCCGACCCCAGATGATGGAAAATGGCGAGGCTAAAGAAGAAGCTCAAAATGAGTTCAACGGCCATACGAGGTTCGTGGTTCGAGTCTCCGCATTCGCTAAGTATATTTCATGTAAGATAGCGTTTACGATAATTTTTTAATAAAATATAAGAATTTAAGCCGGCCAGTATGGCTTAGTGGTTAAGCGTTTGCTTACCATTCACACGAGCGTGTGTTCGATCCCTTTTTTTATAAGCTATATAAACATCCTCAGCTAGTGTGAATTTGATCATTTGATCCCTCGTCTGTAAAATCCCAGTCATAGCCTATTAATTAAAATGGGTGCTAGACGACTAAGGCCCAGTAAAAAAATGATTATGTGTGATTACCTATGAAGGTTCAGTAGTCTTTAATGTTTGTGTATCAACATTACACATGCAGAGTTTAGCTTGTAAAATAGTAAACCTCATAGAATCCTTAAATGAGTTCTCGACCAACATCTGTTGGTATTCTTCTGTATGTGTTTACTTAAAAATGTTAGAAAGACATGTACGAGAGAGAACACATGCCATAACTAACTAAAATATCGTTGTTGTAACTCCTAGTATTAAGAAAAATACTATATTAAAGAAATGTCCATTTCAAAGAAGGTGTAATTCAAGTAACTTATAATCAAAATATATTAAGTAACGAAAATTCATATCATATTATCTAGAACATTAAATAATAAGTTAAGAGACTATTAAGTCTGGTAATTTAAGATTGAGTAATTATCATTGTAAATTTGTATAATTTTACTTGTATAAAATAAACTAATATTTTTGTGTGGCATTTTTTTTCATTTCAGAGGTCAGTCAGCATGTACTACATGGTGAAGCTGCAGGTCAGGTCTGAAGGGGTCTGTCTGAGGCCCTGGGCCTTCGAGAGGGTCCCCAGCAAGGCGCTAAGAGGTCTCGACAATGCCCTCATCTACACTTCTACCAAGGAGGCCTGTTTAGCTGCCTGCCTTAACGAGGTAACTATACGATAAGGTCAAACAGGTTATACTAAAAGGTCATTGAGGTTATAATATGGTAAAGACCTTAAATTAGTCTGGACAAATATTTTGCCTTTCTTAATATCCCTAAAAGTACTGCAGGACTCTGCAAAATGCCTTATGGTCACAGGTTCGATGAAAGGAAAATTCGGATCTATCTCCTTCTCGTGGTGGGGGGTGAGTGAAATCAGGGACCGAATATTGGCCGGAATAAGTCAACACCCAGCTAACCTCATCAGGTCAAGCTGGTTAGGGCACTCTATTGTCCTGGAAGTAGTAAATGCTCTCCTAAGGCGGATGAACCTTTATGATCAACAGCATTGGGATGTGGAAATAAAGGGAAAAATACCACATTAAAGGTCTAAAAGACATCCCATGATCAGCAAAAAAAAAGTAAAATTTTCCGGAGATAAAATAGTCCCCCAATCGGATCTCCGGGTGGGGACTGCTCGAGACAAAACAACCAAGTCAAGAGGGTTGCGGAGGACCGAGAGGAATGGAGATCGAGATGCAAGATTCTGTTGCTGCAAACTAATCCACCGGATTGATACTACGAAGAAGAATCCTCCCTTTACTGTGCTAAAATCATCCGTGTGCCCCGATGATATGTATTTTATACATCGCATGACAATGTCATTTAAAAGCCGAAATTTTTTAATATTCTTAAATATTGCTTTGATTGACTTTAGATAAATGAAAATGTACCAATTTTTTGTAATGTACAAAAATCGCAATTAGCCGCCATAACTGTTTCCCGCATTTACGACTTGTACCAG
The DNA here is from genome assembly GCA_022606575.1 of Glossosoma conforme. Taxonomy (NCBI): domain Eukaryota; kingdom Metazoa; phylum Arthropoda; class Insecta; order Trichoptera; family Glossosomatidae; genus Glossosoma; species Glossosoma conforme. The sequence continues at coordinate 117,371 of JAGTXR010000413.1, read as the reverse complement.
ACCTTTCACTACATGTCCGTACGTCGTCTTGTCACGGGTACCAACAGTCAGTGTTCCCATCACACATTACTTATGTAATAAAATTAACTTGTTTCCATTGTTTCTCAAACATTGCAGAAGCGATTCACGTGCCGTTCGTGCGAGTACGAGTACAGCAGCATGCGGTGCGCACTTAGCGAGGCTGATCGTCGATCTGGGGGAGGTGCTCCTGGACCACGCCTAGCTGACGCCCCCGGAACAGACTACTTTGAGAACCTCTGCTTGCGAGCTGGCCAGGCGTGCAAGGGCAGCCGAGGGTTCTCGCCCCCGAGATTGGGAGTCGCTGAAGACAAGGTGGCGCAGTATGCTGGACTTCACTACTACACAGACAAGGAATTGCAGGTAAGAAACATATGCTGGGGAATCTCTGGTGGAGAAGATGAACATGTCTCTTGAAAGGGTTTTAAGATGGGGTAACCTCAAACTCGTCAATTTCAACATTTACAAAACCTAACCATGTACTTTCTCTACCAAAAAAACCGCTGTATCTTTCAACGAATGTTCTCTTCCAAAAGCAAGCTCCGTCAACATTCTTGGATTATCAATTTCGAATAATGTCAAATATTACGAATCAATTAAGTATAAAGCCGGTCTCGCTTCAAAAAAACTAGGTGTATAATATAGATCACATCGGTGTTTCAACGGTAAACAACTTCTTCTTCTATATAAAGGACCTATCCTTGAATACGGCAGTCACCTTTGGATTGGAGCCCCAAAACACCTTTTAAACTTAATTGACTCAGTTCAAAGAAGAGCAATTCGTTTGATAAACAATGACAATTACGTCTAACCTGCAATCAATGGAATACACACCTAAGATTTGTTCACTTAGTCTTTTTTACCGTTTATACCACGGTCGCTACTCTTAAAAAAGTAATTTATCCTGCACCCACCCACAACCCTCAAACTCGTCTTACAGTTTCCAAAGTTCCTTCCTTAATGACACCGGTAAGCTATGGAATGCTCTTCCAGTGTCTGTGTTTCCTCGTTCCTACAATCTGGATCTCTTCAAAAAGCAGATAAATATACACTTGCAATCTCCCTAATCCACACATAAACACGAATACAACACACGTTTCCCGCATGCAGCATCGAGCCTCCCTGGCTGAGCGTCATAGAGTGCACTGGTCTTGACCGGGTATGCTCTCTTGCATGCGATTACATAAAATAAGACATTTCAAGCCTTTTTATACAGATCCTTCCAAACTCTTTAAAATTGACATTACATTTTTATTCCACAGGTGACTTCCGAATCTGCATGCCGTCTTGCTTGCGAGATCGAAACGGAATTCCTGTGCCGCTCTTTCTTGTACCTCGGTGGAACCCCGTCCTCGTCCCAAGGCTCCGCGGCTGCAGTGGCCCCCGCAGTCTCCTACAACTGCCGTCTGTTCCATCTGGACCATCGTTCTCTGCCCGATGGACCATCAACTTACCTGACTGCTGAGCGACCATTGATCGACGACGGAGACATCACGGGCAGCTACTTTGAGAACTACTGCGACAGTGAGTGACTCTTAACATATTGATATCTTCCTCTCTTATTCGATATCGATAAGATCAGGTCACTATACAAACAACACGTTTTCGTTTCGCATATTATCACGGTTTATTGGTCAAAAACGTCGCCCGTTATAGCGAACGCCCTTAGGCGCGCGCGCTATGACGGTCACATATAACATACTAGTACATACTAATGTTTACTGAAGGAGAGTACAATCGGCCGAAAACAGTGAGATCAGTGCCGGTTTTAGGGGGTGGCGAAGTGGGTTGATGCCCCAGGGTACCGAATGAGCTAGGGGCTCCGAAGGCAGACCTATTTTGGTTTGATTTGTAAAAATGTGAATAATTTAGTGTGCCAGAAAAAAATGCCTTAGTGCGCCGTAGAGTCTAAAGCCTGCACTGAGTGATATCTAACACAAGTACGCAAAGATATTCCTTGTCTTAAGGTAACCAACTAAACATCCGTTTGCTGAGACAGTTCTTTAGAGTTGAGGTGAATCTACGGCTGAGATTTGCTCGATTTAATCATTCTTAAGGAAAGTAGCTATTAAATATTGGTTTCCTTAAGAAATGTCTCTGCATAAGTTGGTTAGATGCAAAGGAATGTCTTTGTATACGTGTGTCAGACACCACGACTGAACACTGCATGCGGAAAACGTTTATTGTATTTATGTTTGTTTGTATTGACATCAGCGTGATATAGCCCTTGCTGGCTGGTACCGAAAATCTCGATGTACAATCTTTCGTCTTTTATTTCTGTTCGCTTGTTGTACTTGTATGTGTTGCCATATTGGAATTTTGGACCAGTCCGGTCACGGGAGTGACGTTAGTTGTAGAGATCGCGACATTGGCGCAGTGCGCGAGTCAGTCAGTTGTTCCCCGACCGTGACGAGTGTCCGACTGAGGTTGGTCTGGCCTGAATGCTGTGACTAGGTCCGGGCCAGAAGTTTGTAAAGTTATCGAAATATAATATGTCAATGTGCTTCAGAAAAAGTCTTTGTGTTGTTAATCTGCTCCTCATCCTGCCACCACGCGATTGAATAACGTATTCTTAGAGAGGAAAATGTTATTTGCCGCCCCACGTTGGGCGCTAATTAAGTATTCTTCAAATCAATGCGTAAATATATTATGCAGGAATACCTAAAATCTTAAACTTGTATACGTTATATTTATTAGAGATATTGATGGTTATTAGAAGTAATGTGTAGAAGATACGCATCACAGGAAAGGAAAGGTTAATACATCACAATTTTCTTTTCTGAATTTGCACGAAGATAGAGGCGCTGTATGATTATTGAAAATTGATTTTAAAATCATTTTAATTTAGAACTTCGTTGGCGAATGAACCGAGAACACTAACACAACTGTCGAACGCTTTATCAAGAAAAAAATCACCGATTAAATAATATTATAATAAATACATTTAAGAAGTAATTGGACCATTTTTTTCTATAGTAAAAAGAGTATTATATAACCATTCAGCAAGTCATATTAAACGCTTCTGATATTTTTACCCGTTACTATGAGAAACTTCACGTATAAAAAAGCTCGCTTCTTGTCCGTTCGGACCGTTGTGAGGAACGGCTTCGACTATTGATACACCACATCTCTTTCTTCCACTCTGTCCATATCTCCCAAAGATTTCCTGGACAATGGAGTGTCGAGATTGGTTTGAAAGAAGCCGAGTCATTGCTTCTAAAGACTAACTTACACTAGACATTTATAGCTTTTTCAGTATTTTTTAAATGTTCTATAAAATCACTTCAAATTAATAGATTCAAATTGAAATTAATTGTTTTTTTATTAATATTTATTTTTTGCAAATTACACACATGGTTAGAACACATGAATATATAAAAACAAAGAAGTCTATTCCATATCGGCCTCGTTAACAACTCGTGTTTTTTCTACGACATATCATTGATGCAGTTGAACAATAAGGGACCGTCAGAATTGAGCAGCAGTTCAGGAAGGTCCTCCCGAAAAATGGCAGAGACTCCCAGGCGACAACACAGAACAGTTTTCCTTTTTTCATGGACGATGCACTCCATCAAACAAAATAAACGTTATTTAAATTTATATAGGATATTCATATAAATTTCATAAAAAACTATGAAAGAAAAAAATCTAAATACAGGCTAAATTGTTGCAAGTCTAGTCTCAAAAGATTCCATTTCATATTTTGCAAGATGGTATAGTTTAAGGGTTTTTTTTATGGTGAGTCATTAGTTTACCATAACAATGATCGTGGGTTCGATCCTCGACGAGGATTGAATTTAAAAAATTAAAAATAATCAATTTATATAAGCTCCATAAATACCCTCACTAGCTGTGAAATTTATATTATTTGATCCATATCTGGAACATATGATTACCACAGTTCTGTCAGCTGCCACTGTTAAATTTTTCTGTTTTAAGACGTAACTACATCTGAAAGTCCACAACTTCTTTAGCAAAAGTCTTAGTATTTGAAGAGGAACTGGCTATAGTATCATAGTATATAAATATAGTAAATTCCTGTTAAAAATGTATGATGCGTGAATGCCGGGTTGTATTCTATGACATTGGCGTTTTAGTGATATGTAAAAATGATATTTATTCTTCACGATATTGTGGAGGGGATGGTTGAGGGTAGAAACTGTAGAGGGCGCCCTAGACGGGAGTATTTGCAGCAAGTATTCGAGGACATGAATTGTAGCGCTTATGCTGAGCTGAAAAGGGTTGCGGAGGACCGAGAGGAATGGAGATCGAGATGCAAGATTCTGTTGCTGCAAACCAATCCACCGGATTGATACTACGAAGAAGAAAAATGATGTGTCATATAATCCAAAAATGAGATTTTTCCATTATCGTCTGTCGGCATTCTTCAGTATGTGTTTGCCCGTAGATTAAAAAAAAGCAAATTTCAACGTGTATGGTCTTCATTATCAGATAGATTTTTTTTTCGGCCATCGTTCGCCAACCTTTTATAGTCGATCTAATTCAATTTCGTGAACCGGGTACAAAAACGCCGTCGAAAAAAATCTTTAACGGGGGTCTCCCGATGGCGCTCCGTGGGACGCGATTGTGTCGGCATTTCTTCGACAGATCGACCGACTCGTCACAATGCCGACAGTTCGCGTCCCGCTGATATATTTGATTCGACAGTTTTTTTTCGTATACACGCTATACATCACCGTTAGTTTTTGCTTCATATAATGACATTGTTTGCAGTGAGAAGAGTCGTGTAGCTTTCGTGGGATTTAATAAATCATCACGCTCTGTTAATGAGAGACTCCAGCTCTGGCGACAAGTCGCATCAGAGGATTTCATTGCTCTAAAGGAAGGCCTCCCAACCGGCAAGAACCTTGACTGGTGGACCTGGAAATCCCTGAACAGATTAAGAACCGGAGTTGGTAGAACAAAAGACAACCTCAAGCGGTGGGAAATGCTTCAGAAGGAAGAGTCATTATTGTGCGACTGTGGACACCTTAAAATCCTGCCCATGTGCCGAACAAGTCACACATCCCAAGACCTAATACCTAACACAACACACGACCGTGTGTTGATAGCACTATCGATGTTGCCGGATATTAGGCAGAAATAATTTGACGTCGCTGACACGAAGAAGAAAAAGAAGGGTCAAACAAACCGATTTCAACAACAAAATATCACGATTTCTGAAAACGCCAAAAGAATGGTTGTTATTCGAGCGCTGTGTTGTATTGGCAAAACATCATTTTGATCGAGTGTGGAAGTGATGGTTGAGGGTAGAAACTGCAAAGAGCGCCCTAGACGGGAGTATTTGCAGAAAGTGTTCGAGGACATGAGTTGTAGCTCTTATGCTGAGCTAAATAGGATTGAATAGGATCCACAAGAGTGGCGATCGAGATGCAAGATTTTGTTGCTGCAAAACAATCCACCGGATTGATACTACGAAGAAGAAGAATTACAGATTATATATTTCTCGTCATAGACAGCTGTATATCCGGAGGTCTACATGGGAACATACATGGTTCCTAGGAGTCTCCAGGGCAAGAGCCCGCAAACTAGTATAAACTCTTATTTGGGCGTTCAATGATCAGGATCATTTTTTCAGCCCTTCTTAGAACTTAACAAATCATCTAATATGCCAGGGATACTATAGCTGGCGTCTGTTCAAGTCGCCGGGCTCCTGTTCTGGATGTCGTCGATAACCATTGACATCAGCATGATATAGCCCTTGCTAGAAGAAGAAGAAGCTCTCTTTGCGGGTCACCGTCCTCTTTGACCTGTACGTTCAAATATTAAAGACTCTCAACTCTTTCATCAATCAGAATGCATAACAGCGTGACGATGGATTCAAGTGAATAACTACGTTTATATGACTTCTTATAAAAAAGCCTTGAATTTGACAATTCGCAGTAAATGTAATATAGCCACCACTTTTTTGCGTCGCACATTTATTATCATCCTTGTAACCGTCGCGAATTCAGTTTTGGCCAGTGATAATGTGACGAAAAATGATTCGCCGATTTCTTTTATACTGAGATTTGTTTTTTTTTTGTGTATACATTTTTACTGCTTGAATGTTTACTGCCGATTGTATAAGTGTTAAAGAAAGACATGACAATGAACTTGATGTCAATTGCTTTTGAAACATGGAGCATCATTTGATCATGACTGAAAATCAACAGAATACACTGAAATTGAATAGAATTCAGTAGCTTCATAGACAATAATAATAGAAGACTGCTATGGATCCTGTATCATTCAAAGGTTGTTCTCTTCAAAAAGCAAGCTACATCCGACAAGCAAATTACCGTCTTATGGACTAACTCCCTCCCTGTGCTCTTGGATTGAAAACTTCTTGAATGATCGAAGCATCATCACTGTCGTAGATGACTTTTCTTCTTCCTGCCATAAAATCAACTCGGGCCCACTCTTTTCCTTCTGCATGTGAATGATTTGTTTCAATGCGCAAACATTCACTGCTATGCTGATGACAGCACTGTCCATGAGAGTGTAATCTTCCATAAACCTCCGAAACATTCGGAGCTATCTGCTGCTAGGGAATCTCTGGTGGAGAAGATGAACATGTCTCTTGAAAGGGTTTCAAGATGGAGTGACCTCAACTACGTCAGTTTTAAAATTTCCAAAACCCAATCATGTACTTTGTCCACCAAGAAGACTGCTCTGAATCCTGTATCTTTCAACGGTTGTTCTCTTCTTGGATTATCAATCTCGAATAATGTCAAATATTACGAGTCAATCAAGTATAATGCTGGTCTCGCTTCCAAAAAACTGAGTGTATTATATAGATCACTGTGGTATTTCAATGATAAACAACTTTTTCTTCTATATAAAGGACAAATCCAACCTATCATTGAATACGGCAGTCACCTTTGTATTGGAGCCCCAAAATACACTATAAACTTTATTAACTCAGTTCAAGTAATCTGAATATCTTTTATGATCTTGAGGTACTTGATCAGAATGCTGATACCAAATTCGTGGCAAATTTTGGCGTTGTTTGTCTTTTAGCATTTTTTAAGATATTGGTTAATTAACCGAACTCTACCGATGCCTGGTACATTTGGTTATAAAAAACGACTTAATCTTAAAATCTATACTTAGACGATCTTTTAATTCCACCATTATACAACCCGGGATTAACGCATACCAATGGGACGCCTTACCACTAGCCAAGTTACATTTTTTCAGGTCTTATCTGAGGCAGCGAAGTTTTTTTGCAAGTTCATATAAAATGTGTTCGTTTTTGGAGAATTCACGCTCTGCGGAATTCACAGCGCGTACCGTGAAGTAGAGACTAATTCCTAATGGGATTCTATGACGTTTTTTCACGACTGTCATTCTTGCCGTATCACACAACTGACAGCTGTGAAATTCAGAGTTTTTGATACAATTTTACAAAAAAGTTATAATTCATTACTGAACGCCATTGTCGGGGTGAACCGCCCCTTATGGCTAAGCAAAATACTTGTAAAAAGCACGTTGTATTGAAAAAAATGTAACACGATCCCTGCATATTTAATTAAATAATTGATATTGACAGCAGCACGATGTAGCCCTTGCGGACTGGTACAGAAAACCTCGATAAACGATCTTTCGTCTCATATTTCTGTTCGCTTGTCATACATTTATGTGTTGCCATATTGGCATCTTGGACAAAGTCCACTCATGGGTGTGTGAGTTATATAGTTTTGCCACGGACGGCGCTGGGGACCGACCACGGGCCACACGGGTCAGCTATGTGTTGACGACCGAGAAGGTCGCATTACGGCCGGCGGCATGTCATTTCGCCGGGCCGGAAGTAATCAGAGATCATGCTATATTTTCTTGAGTATAGTAGACTGCTGCCGGCGTATATTATTTAGATGTAAAGCACATGCTTATCATAACATAGATCGTAGGTTCGATAAAGACTTAAATAAAAATATGTTATTAATGAATTTTCAAGCTCTATAAGCACATTTAGTTGTGAAATTGATGTCTTATCCATAAAGTCTCAGTCATTAACCCTTTTGTTAAGGCTCGGTGGAATACAAATTATACTGTCAATCCGGCGTGAATTTTTCAAACCATTTTTTTTGCTTAAAACTAGTATTTGAAGCATAAATGTACTTATCTGACCTATTTTAATATATCACATTGGTTCTTCAACCCCCTAGCTATCAAATGATGAAAAAAAAACTTATTATACTTAAAAAACGTTCATTATGTAACTCCATACATGTGGTGGCATCGACATATGTGGCTTACAGAACAATCGCTCCTGTGACGAAACCTAACGATATTTATTTACATGCTATACAGATTCCTGTAAATAATACATGTAGGTTGATAAAGGGAATTACTGCACTTCTAATTTCCTACCAAAGATGTCACAATGAGTACTGAAAGTAGCAAAACAATATATTACGTCAACCGATGTCAACGGTCGGGGAATATTTGACGGCATATGCCGACAACCGATGCGAAAGGGTTAAGCAATTCCGTTAACAACATAAACCCATAGTGTGTCTCTATGAAATAAAGGATGCGTATATGCTAGGCTGTTGTGTATGACGTTGGAGGATCAACACTGTAAATAGCCACACTTTAATTGAATTATTACCACTTTATAGTGAGTCTCCATAAAAATGGATAAATGCGTGAATGCCGAGATGTAATCCTAAGACAAATAACTTCTTAGGCTTTCACGGCCATATTTGATATTGTGGCTTTTGGGTTTAGCCGTGTGTGGCAAAATTTATTTTAACCAATATTTCAACCGCCATTGCAGGGGTCTTCTTCAGGATTGATGATTTAGTTGTGAGTTGTGTCAGATTATTTTTTTAACAATCCTAAGACTTTCGCGGATCAACAATCCATATGCAGCACTCGAAAATGCAAGCGTCACAGAATCCACAGATGATATTTCTCCAGTAAAGTGTGTCGGTATTCTCCTTTATGTGTTAACATAAAAAAATGCTCGTCGTTATATGTTCGTACCGTGTAATGAAGATGTAATTTGGCAGTTCTCACGTTTTGATCAAACCGGTTTCTTGGAACATGCCAATCATCTCCTGCTGCCCGATCTCCTGCAGTGGCAGGACGTCCTGCTGCTCGCTTGCACCCACATTAGCACTTCCACATTGCGCTTGGTCATTGGTTACCTCAATCCAATTACGGCAGAAGAAAATTGAGACATCACCGAAGGACGTAAAGTGCTTTCTTAATACTTTGTATAGTACATTGAAAGCAGTTTTTTTTATTTGTTTACTTTAGCTATATAAACATAACAATCGTTAGCTTAATGCGTTTATAAATAATTAATATAATCAATACAAAAAACAACCACAAAGAAGTTCTTAAATATAAGGAAGTAAAAAACAATGCACAAAATTTAGGTACCTTAATTAAGTACTAAAGAAATAGAAAAGAAGAAAGACAAGCAACAGAAAGTCCCAATGCTCAATAAACAGACGAGTCCTCCAAATTACTCCTCCAAAAAAATGCTTGTGAATAAATAGAGTTTGATCGAATTTTCTTCGTAGTAGTATCAATCCGGTGGATTGGTTTGCAGCAACAAAATCTATCATCTCGATCTCCTCTCTTCTAGATCCTCTGCAATCCTCTTTAGCTCAGCATAAGAGCTACAACTCATGTCCTCGAACGAACGAAGACCGTCGTGGCACATGGTGTGACTAATCCATCGGGCTCGCCTCTCTGAGATGGCTCTTACTAGGTGCCTATTTTCCTTGATTTTGGACTAAATGCTTGAAAATTTGATAAAAAAACTTGTTCTCATCATCATAACCACGTCTGCTGCCCTAACTGGAGAATATGAACGTCATGAACATGCGCCTTAAAGCTTTGTGAGCAGCTATGATACTCGTCTCATCGCATGTCAGCTTTGCTTCCCGCGAGCACATTATATAGATAGTTCCCGACAGCCTTCTAGGATGACGCGTGTCCCAAAGCTTAAAGAAAAGGCTGCTGTATTTTATGCTCTCCTGCAGCATTCAAAGTGTATGTGTCCCAACTAGATCTACCTGAAAAAAAAAATAACTTGCAAGAATTCTAACATACTCCTCTCTTTCAAAGGGTGTTATTCCGTCGCGTGATGGCAGGATTAGGAGCAGATTAATAACACAGACTTTTCTGAAGCACATTGACATATATTTACGATAAACTTTACAAACGTATGGCTCGACCTAGTCACAGCATTAGGCCGAGCCATAATACAATACGCTCTCGCCAAAGAGCGGCACACAACTGATGCGCTCGTGATGGATCTCGCCCAGCGCCACAAGCGGCGGTCTATATAACTAGTCCCAAATGCCAAAATGGCGGACACATTCATGTACGACAAGCGAACAGAAACAAGAGACGAAAGATTGTGTATCGAGGTTTTCGGTACCGGTCGGCAAGGGCTCTATCATGCTGATGTCAATTGAAATTAAAAAAACGCCCCAAATATGCCCTAGCTGACATCAATTTCCTTAAACTCTTATCCTGGATGTTATCGCAAAGTTTTATACGTTTCTAAGTGAACCTTAGTCAGAAGAGATGTCTTGTGGCACGTACAGTAGCAGCTGATAGAGCTGTGTTTTTTTAACTCGGTATTTTTGTATTGATTGCTCTCGGAGCGTGTGAGCGATGCTAACAATGTAACAGCACCCACAGTTCGACATGTTTTATGTAATCTTCAACAAGCAATACAATAAAGTTCCCGTGGGCGTGGGTTTAACGACCCATCGCCTCCAAATCAACTGTAAAACTAACTGAACTTTTTACGCACTTCTTCTCCTTCGTAGTATCAATCCGGTGGATTGATTTGCAGCAACAGAATCTTGCATCTCGATCACAATTCCTCTCGGTCCTCCGCAACTCGAAAAAGCTACAACTCATGTCCTCGAACACTTGCTGCAAATACGTCTAGGGCATCCTCTACAGTTTCTACCCTCAACCATCTTCTCTACAATGTCGTGAGCAAGACCATCGTGGCGCATGATGTGACCGATCACCTCTTTAAGATGGTACTTATTAGGTGTTTATCTTTCTTGATTATCCTGAGAACCTCATTCGTGACGTGGTTTCTCCAGTAAATTCCGAGAATTCTTCTATATGACCACATCTTAAAGGCTTCTAGTCTTTTTTTATCACTTTTAGATAAGCACTTACGAGTATAAATTATCAAACACATTGAAGGACGATGAAATCTCCTTGATGATGCACTCATTCAAATATCGTCATCAGAGACCCGTATTTTTGGCATCTATTTTTTTCAATTTTATTTAGAAATCATTAAATCATTCCACAATGTTATTATAGGATGACATGTTTCGGCTACGTCGTTCTTTAATATAAAAATGTAGAATAATTTCCAAATAATATATTTTATTTTTATTTTATTTAGATATTATGGAATCTCACCATTTTTATTTTTTTATGTAAACACATGCAGGAGAATACCGACAGATAGTGATCGTAATTCTGAAGTCTCTTCTGTAGAATTCTATGATGCTTACCATGGTGCATATGGCTAAGCGCTGTATGTGGAGTGTCGATCCACCAACGTCATACACTACAGCCCATACAGATTCACGTTTCATCCTTATTATTATAGGAATTTATTATGAATGGGTGGTCTTCACGGGACGACTTTCTTCTGCCACCTATTATAATTAATATGATATGAATGTCATTTTACGGGTGAGGGATCACATTCACACAAACCGGGGGTATTTTAGAGGTCAGAAATTTATTAAAAAATATTTTTTTTAATCTTTATCGGAGATCGAACCCAAATCTTTGTCTTGACAAGCAAACGCTTTGACCATTGAGCTATACCCGCCGGCGAAAAAATGTAATCATGTGAAACATGACTGCAGTTTTACTCCCTGTCCAATGTTGCTTAACCCTTACGATGTGCTTTTATTGTTTGTCGTTAATTTGAATTATTTAACCCAAAGATCGCCGTAAGCGCACCAGTGGGCGCTTCGCAATATTCGAAAGATGTATTTCAAAATCAATTCCGATTTTCTCAAAATTTTAACAAACCAAAAAGGATCGACATTTTTCGACAGTTTGGGAGATATTTATGAGACTATTCATTGTCAAGGACTGACACTGAATATTATTTTTTTCGAAAACAATTACATGGTAACTATATATATATATCTTAAATATTTACAACAAACGTGATGCGTTGGAGGTACACACGATGTAGAGAGACAGTTTTGTAAGTAGTTAGTTAAAAACATTCGAAACAAGCAGTTGAGTATTTGATTTATAATCTATTTTGTGGCAGCCCTAGTGAAAAAAAAGTGTTTTTTTTCCTGAAAATTTTAATTCAATGGATTGCAGCTCACCATTAATAAAAATATATATATATTTAAATAATTTAGTCATTAGTAAAAGTAGTGTTTTTATTTTTTTTTAAAACACGTGGCAATGAAGTGGTTAAGTCTCATCTTTGAACGGCAAGCGTCAAATCATACGTTCCATATACCTCTGAATGTGTATTACATATAAAAATGTGCCGAATGATATTTCAACAGCTTAATACATTTTTTTCTAGTATATTCCGATCGTGATGAAATCTTCGAGTAGAAAAATGTTACTAAAAAATGGATAATTGTAGTTATAAGTTGGCTTTATGGATTTTGCTTGTAATATAGCACGATTTTCGGAGTCTTATAGTGTACCTGACATCTTAAGTCAGAGGTCTTCAAACTTTTGGAGAATTCTACCGGAAAGCATTCTACAATGCTTTCGCGATGTAATTCCGTATTACAGTGTATATTGTCATTTTTTTTAAACTGTCTTTATTTAAGGTACTTTTTTTTTTTCTTACAAGTTTACAAATAATAATAACTCTTACTTAAATTACCAGACTTAATTGTCTCTTAACTTATTACAATAATGTGTTAGATAATATAACAAGAACTTAATGTATTTAATTATGAATTAATTTACACCTTCCTTGAATGGAAGGCATTTCTTACATGTGATTTTACTTAATACTAGGATATAAATTCAAAAAGTTAGAAAGAAATTAAATCATCAAAAAGAGACATGACAGACACATAAAATGAAACACTTAAACATACAGGGAAAAAATAAACACTACTAAATATACTTGTAGTAGTGGACTTAGCCATTGGTGAGTTCACCAGGGCAGGACATTGGAGTGAACCCCCAATCTGTTGATCAGAAGGTGTATATTGACATCAGCACGATGTAGCCCTTGCTGACTGGTACCGAAGACCTCGATATAAAATATTTTGACTCTTATTTCTGTTCGCTTGTCTTACATTATGTGTCCGCCATATTGTCGTTTGGACAAGTCTGCTAACGGGTGTGTTAGTTATAGACACCGCCGCTCGTGGCGCGGGCGAGAGCTCATCTCGAGTGCGGAGCGCAGTCGCCCCCCGCCCGTCAGCGAGAGTATATTGTATTGTGGTTCGGCCTATGCTGTGACTAGATCGAGCCAGAAGTTTGTCAATTTTTAACGTAATTATATGTCAATGTGCTTCTGAAAAAGTCTTTGTTTTGCTGACCTGCTATTCATCATGCCCTCACGCGACTGAATAACAACCAAAGAGTTAGTATGTTAGTATTTTGTGTCTCAATACATATGTGACTGCCGTATTCAAGCATAGAGCGGATTTGTATTTTTTATTATAAAAGTAAGTTGTTTGTCGGTGAAATACCGACATGATCCATATAAGACGCCTAGTTTTTTGGAAGCTAGGCCGGCTTTAGATTTAATCGAAGGGAACAACCATTGAAAGATATAGGATGCATTGCAGTCTTCCTGGTAGAGAAGTGCATGATTGGATTTTGGAAACGTTAAAACTGTCGACTGGTCAAAGACATGTCAGAAAATTCTACCGTCAGAAATGAAGAAAATCAGCGGAAGAAGAATACGTTGAGAGTATTTTCAAGGTTTCCGGCGTAGACTTTCCTTTACCTTGAACTTCCTCCCTCGTGACCTTCAGGGCGCGCAGTGAGGTTTCACTGGAGGATGTTAATATTATTTACTTTACAGGAATTACGCTAAGTTTTCTCGAGTATTGACCATTTCTTCCTTCTAAAAACTTGTCTAGAGTTTCGTATACTGTATAGCTTAAATAATACTTATAAACTAAGCGATATAGATCACATTTTAGTGTTAAATTTGTACAAAAAAGGTCGTCATTGGCCGATCACGACCATAAGACCTGATAATAAAGTGGCAAAGTCGTATTTTTGTCGTTTTTTTATTGAAAAAGACGACATCGACACGGTGATTGATTTCATTGATGGAAAAACAGCACAGGCCGCGAATGGCACTTCGCACAACATGCCATTCTATCATTATTTATCGATATCAGCTTTAAATAGCTATTTTAGGCCTGATATCGAAAGTCTCTTATTTTTGTTCACTCGCCTGACATACATATATAATAATGTTACTCTTAATTTTATATAAAATACACGGCGTTTGCGGACGCAATTTTATTTGTTTTGACAGTTGGTCCATTTCATGTTGGATCAACTGTCAACTTTAGTTTACGCGACAATTTTTGGGACGCTACATGTTATTGTGCCCGTCTGGCAGCTCATTCACGTCTAACCAAGGTCCACGATACCACATGTTACGGTCGGGCGGGGAAACCAAAGTCTATATTGGAAATAAACGCGAATTGTGCTTCCGGAAACAGTTCTTTGCTTTGCGACCTGCTGCTGCATCCTTACTCCACGCAGCCCGACAACGACCCCGTGACTGTTGTCGCCCTTTTAAAGATGGGGGATGTCACTTTGGCGCCCAACGTGGGCGTCTTGTATGACCCCACGGACCTGCATACCCGAATATCCACATGGGAACATATATGATTCTCGGAAGCCTCCAGAGCAAAAGCTCGCGAGCTTCCATAGACTGCTTGGGTGTTCAATGATCAGGTTTTTTAACCCTTTCGTTACGGCTCGGTGGAATACAAATTATACTGTCAATACAGCGCGAATTTTTCAAACCATATTTTTGCTTATAACTAGTATTTGAAGCATAAATGTACTTATATGACCTATTTTCATATATCACATTGGTTCTTGTATCCTTTAGCTATCATATAATGCATAAAAAACTATTATATTTAACAAACGTTAATTATCTAACTTCATACATGCTTTTACAGAAAAATCGCTTCTGTGACGAAAACTAACGATATTTATTTACATGCTTTACAGATCCCTGTAAAGAATACATGCAGGTTGATAAACGGAATGACTGCACTTCCAATATCTTACCGTAGATGTCACAATGAGTACTGAAAATAGAAAAATGATATATCACGTCAACCGATGTCCAACGGTCGGGGAATCTTTGACGATCGGATGATCAGTCCAACGCTCCCGATTTATAAGACGAACTTTTTGAATTTGGAATAATATTAACATTTTTAAATCGCTTTATTATCCGCGTGGATTATTCCATATTTGCGACGACCTGTACGCTAAGTACACTAATTTGGAGTACGTTGGCCGTCATGTCTCGGTGGCTCGCAAAACCAAGTCCTCTTAAAATACACCAAATAATTACTACAATGAAAAAAAATACTTAAGCACTCCATTACCATTAAGTGCCATAAGCGCATAATCATACACTGTGAACTATGAAGAATTTGCAAGTAATATAAAGAGTTTTGATACACATTGTAAGCACGGTTCTCGTTTAAACAATATTGGAAATACCTGAGGCCACCCTGCGGCTGAACATGTGAAGTAGTGCAACTGAGGGGAATACTTGGATTGCCCCGAAAGAGGACCTAGCCCTGGACACAACCAGGCGTGGAATATATGGAGGTTCTTAACAGACTTCGGACGGGAGTATGCGAGACAAGGACACAACCGAAAACCTGGCAGTCTTACAGCGGACCGACCGAATGTGACTGCAGCGTGGAGCAGACCCTGTCACACGTTCTGGAGTGTGCGCTGTTTCCGAGTAGCTGCACCCAGGAAGACCTGATGATGGCCGGGAGTAACGCCATCGACATCGTCAACTTCTGAGCAGACAAGATCTGACCCTGCTGTTTCAGACACGATTATATATATATATATACTCCATATTTTTTATACATATGGACACCGTTTTTACAGTTCTTTAAGTACAGATTATCTATTTCTTGTCCAAGACATCTGTATATCCGGAGGTCTACAGGGGAACATATATGGTTCCTAGGAGTCTTCATGGCAAGAGCCCCTCGAACTAGCATAGACTCCTATTTGGGCGTTCAATGATTAGGATAATTTTTTCCGCCCTCTTTAAGAACTTCAAATTAACAAATCAACTAATATGCCTCGGATACTATAGCTGCCGTCTCTTCGAGTCACTGAGCTCCTATTCTGGACGTCATCGATAACCATTGACATCAGTATGATGACTGTTACCGAAAACCTCCATATACTATCTTCCGTCTCTTATTTCTGTTCGCCTGTCGTACATGTATGTGTCGCCATATTGGCATTTCGGACAAGTCCGGTCACGGGTGTGACACTAGTTATAAAGATCAACAGTCAGTTGTGTGCCGACCGTCAGAAGGTCGCATTATGGCCGGCCCAGCATGCTATTTCGCCTAGGCCGGAAGTTTGTAAAGTGTGTGCTTCTGAAAAAGTCTGTGTATTGTTAATCTGCTCCTCATCTTGCCACAACGGAATTCAATTACGAACTTAGATAGGAGCGTCATCATATATGCTTCCAAGTTGATCTTTGGGTAGAGAAATGTCTTAGGACAAGGTATGTACATTGTGCAACAAATCTGAAAGGCGGCAATTTTTGGATACGTTAAGAAATAAGTTTCACTCCTAGATGTGCATTAGTTGTATTTTCGATGTTCAGGCATGATCGAGAACGCTAGACGGGTAGCGAGCCTAGACTTTAATGATACGTATGCGGCGGTAGTAATGCCGGTATTAATGATGATGAGATTGCGGAGCTGGATCACGACTCGGTATCCGCATGCTGTGGGCGTTCAAGGAAGTTTTAGAATCCACGGCGGTAACCACTAAGCCATTATTACATTTAAGAAAAATATTTGTATGCCTCGAGTTATATCAGCTGTCTAGTTCATTGCCGCCATTAAAATGCCACCACTTAGTTATGGCAGTTGCCATTGTTCATTCTTTCACCCAAGACATCTCCCGAAATTTCACTTAGGAACGTGAATGCTTCATGACGAGCTCCAAAGCAGGAGTGTGATAATTCGGATAATTATCCCGACGATTGCGTCCAGATGACGATCCCGATGATTATCGGGATCGTCATCTGGACGCGTGGATGAATGTATCAGGAGCAGGTCACGAAACAAAGAACTTTTCGAAGAGCACGTTGTAATTTATTTTGCGTAAAAGAAGACTTACAAAATACAGTAGCCGCTGCAGAACAGTTCTATGTTCAATCTACGACCTCCAGACGTCCACTGCCTGTGGTAGAGAGTCACTGCGCGAACAAAAATAAGAGGCGAAAGATCGTATATCGAGGCTTTTCGGTAACAGCCTTGCAAGGGCTTCTACTTCCTCTTCTTCGTGTCAGCGACGTCAAATTATTAATGTCCAGTATCTGGCAAAATCGATAGCCCGTGTGTTGCTTAGCATTAGTTCTTGAGGAGTGCAGCTTGTTGGGCAC
The DNA here is from genome assembly GCA_022606575.1 of Glossosoma conforme. Taxonomy (NCBI): domain Eukaryota; kingdom Metazoa; phylum Arthropoda; class Insecta; order Trichoptera; family Glossosomatidae; genus Glossosoma; species Glossosoma conforme. The sequence continues at coordinate 99,700 of JAGTXR010000413.1, read as the reverse complement.
ATGGAGCAGGATCTTTAGAAACCGCCAGTCAAGGTTCGTGCCAGTTGGGAGGCCTTCCTTTGGAGTAATTAAATCCTCTGATGCGACTTGTTGCCAGAGCTGGAGTCTATCATTTTCAGAGCCAGATGTAAGAGGTTGTGTTGATCTCAGAAAGCTGCTTCGCGACTTCAGTCTGGGTGTTGGGGGTATCTGATTATACAAGCAGTGGAACGGTTGGTTGATTGCCTTACGCATTTCTTCGGCGCATATGACTTTGCGTCTTATATTTGGTTGCAAGGACTATATCGAGCTGATATCATTTCATACTGTCTCTTCCGTAACGCATCTCGTAGTTCCACCAAATACACTTAATTCTTATCGAAATAGTGGTTCTAGAATCGTGACACGGCGCCAGCGATCTCATCTTCATTACTAACAGTATTAGTACCTGAGTACGTATTGCCAGTTTTCTTATATATATATTGTATTGTATGTACTGTATTGGGGCTGCTACAGGCGCGGCGAATTACTTCATAACAGGGAAACTGAACATTGTCAAGTGCATCTTGAAATTACATTAACTCTCTCGCATCGGTTGGTTGTTGGCAAATGCCGTCAAAGATTCCCCGACCGTTGACATCGGTTGACGTGATATATCGCTTTGCTCCTTTCAGTATTCATTGTGACATCTACGGTAAGAAATTGGAAGTGCAGTCATTCCCTTAATCAACCTACATGTATTCTATACAAGAATCTGTAAAGCATGTAAATAAATATCGTAAGGTTTCGTCACAGGAGCGATTTTTCTATAAACCACATGTGTTAATGCCACTACATGTATGGAGTTACACAATGAAAGTCTGTAAAATATAATAGTTTTTTATACATCATCTGATAGCTAAATGATAGAATAACCAATGTGATATATGAAAGTAGGTCGGATAAGTACATTTATGCTTCAAATACTAGTTTTAAGCACAAAAGTGTTTGAAAAATTCACGCCGTATTGAGATATATAATTTGTATTTAATATATATTTTGTATTCCACCGAAACGTAACGAAAGGGTTAAATCATCACCGTGTCTACTCCTATAAATAAAGCGAATAGTCGTCACTAACTGCCGCCACAAAGCTCCGTCAGCCGCCATATTCGTCAGGCTCATGTCGATGCTTTGGGCCTTAGAAAACATAAAATCAAAAACAACAGGTATTTAACCGGAAAGAGGTTTACGTTCCCTGTTTTTGGAGATCAATGTCTTCTCCGGTAGTTCACAGCCGGGAGTCACGACGTTGGCGTGCGAATCCAATTCGGAAGTTCGGAAGAGCTAGATTCGAATCCTGCGAGCGAGACTGCCAAGGGAAATGCCTCTCTATCTGCGCTTCGTTATCCCATCTCGGTTGGGGTCAACGGCACGGAAATCGTATCTTGAAAAGCTTTTAGACAACGCCCATGTAGCGCGACGTCTCGCTCGTACGCTATCCTTGACCATAAATATGACACGTTTTACATTAATAAAACGGTTTCGCCGGTTGGTATAACTCAATGGTCAAATCGTTGCTTTGCAAGCCAAAGATCGTGGGTTCGATCACCAACGGAGATTAAAAAAAAATTAAATATAATCGATTTCTGAGCACTAAAATACTCTTGGTTGGTGTGAATTTGATCCCCTCATCCGTAAAATGCCAGTCATAGCCTATTATTTAAAATTGGTGGTAGACGAAAGTCGTCCCGTGAAGACCACCTATTCATTATAAATTGCTGTTATAATAAGGATGATGCGTGAATCTCGGGCTGTAGTCTATGGCGTTCGCGGATCAACACTCCACATGCAGCGCTTAGCCATATGCATCATGGTAAGTGTCATAGAATTCCACAGATTAATTCAGAATTATTATCTGTCGGTATTCTCCTGTATGTGTTAACATAAAAAAAAATACTTGTTCAAAATATGATACGTTACGAATGTATAAGAAAAGTACGATTATGTGAAATTGTCGTTGGAAGATTTGTTTTTTTGCTCTTTTTTTCTTGTGTGTTTCTCTTTTTATATTTTATATATAAGAAAGATGGAAGTGCATCATCCATGAGAACAGGAAACGTGTTCTAGGACGTCGTTTTTTTTAAAGGATCTCCTACTAGAACACATATTACGAAACTCACAGTTTTTAATTGTCTTGCTCAAGTATTTTTTTTTTTTTGAAATTCACAGAATCTCCCATCAGCGGCTCTCCATCAGAAAACAGCCTTCCCTTGACTTTGGAGACAATCCAGGATCCCAGCCTCAACAATTTGACAAGGACCGATGCTAACTGCGACAAGACCGGAACATGCTACGATGGTAAGTGATACATATTTTTATTTTTTTTGTCCCTTACATTTATTTAAGGATAAGGAGGCACAGATTGTTTGTTCTTCCTAGAGGTAATACTAACCTGCCAGAGACTATGCCTCTTGGCAGAGTGATTAGACTGTTCAACCATATCGCCTCGAATATTGATATATTCCACTTGAGAGAAGCCCAGTTTCGACATGAGCTCCACGAATTTATTTATCAAAGTAATTTCGTGGAGTCTTCTGTTTAGCGAGCTCCGGGACTTTTCAATAATTATTGTTAATAATAGTAAATGCCAAATTGTTTTTCTTGCGTCATATCTTATTTCAGGATCCTATTAAATATATTTGTATTTGTAATGTTTCTGAAAGAAATAAATAAAAATTAATATTGAAATTGAAAAAAAAATACTTCATCTTCCCCACGTGTAGATTTTTTTTAGTGCAACCGGTCGAGAAAATTAAGCTCTATGACGCTCAGTCAGAACAAACTGGACGCTGCAAACGGGAAACGTTTGTTATGTTTGTGTGTAGGTCGGGGATATTACAAGTGTATGTTGATCTTATTCTTGAAAAGGTCCAGATTGTATGAAGAAGGGAAGACATGTAAAAGAGCATTCCATAGCTTACAAATGGCACTTAGAAAATAATTTTTGAGACCTGCCGTTCTTGGACGGCTGAAGCCCGGGGGCTTAAATAAAAGACACCGTAGTTTATGCTCTCCATAGTCTCTTGACTGACTGTAGTATAGAATGCTTATATTCTCTGGGACTGTCAGTCCCTCTTGTTAGAAAGAGGAGTCCTTTTCGATGCAGTTCGAGGGAATCGCCTCGGCCCTATTCCACGCATTCACCATTTTTGCTCGTATTTTCGGCGAGAGAATCTATCTTCCATCTCCATATCTTTACAACCCGTGAATGCGATTCTAATCTCTTTCACGGGTTCTTTCTTTAAGCACTTGTGTGCAGTGGCCACAATTGTTCAGAGGGAACTCCCACTGGACTTATCAGTTGCTAACTGATCATAGTCTGAATGATCGCGTCACCAAGGAGACTTCAATGTCCTCCGGTGTGATGCGGGTGTGACGCGGGTAAAGTCCAGAATGCTTACCTCTTCATTCATCACAAAGACAACTATTACACCCTCAGTATTCTACTAAAGACATTTGCTATCAAAACCCATTACACGGCTGAATTGGCTTTTGATAAGATGCCAAGATTCACAGTCGTTAAGAAGAATGGAGACAATACAGGGGCATTATAGTTTATTTTGATCGAGTAAGCTGCGTTATTAATGATGATCATTAAGCACCTAAATATTTATCTGGTACTAAAACTGCAGTCTATGCAAGTTTGCGGACTCTTGTTCTGAAGGCTCCTTGGCAACTATTTATGTTCCGATGCAGATCTCCAGGTATACAGGTGTTATGGGACAAAGTATAGACAATCTGAGCTTACAGAACTGTTAAAAACGACAATTTACAGTGTCTTTATGATCCAAATATGTAGTGCAAAAAATAATAAAACTGCGAGTTCACGCTTTAGTATTCCTAAGTCGGGATACGAGCTTCTTCAGCAGACCATCGTTTACATTGAACGTGTACTCCAATATATCTGAATTCTCTCTGTGTCGGTAATATTTTCGATGTCTTTAGAACCATAGATCAGTGCTCTCAACCTTTTATCACCTACGGCACAACAAAGTGCTTCCTTAAATTCCGTGGCACACCAAAGTTCTGTATAAAATCAAGGCGGCACACCGAAAGCCAAAATAATAGATAATAATTTGATAAATTATATAATTACATACATTTTTATTTCATGTGGGTCGTGTACATAGCATACTACGCAATTGACAGTCTGCATAAGTAGGTGATAAGCGCAGAAAGATCATTGTAAAGTTATATGGTTTAATATTGTCTAATTTGACCGCGGCACACCTGTATCGGCTCACGACACACTGGTGTGTCGGGGGACACACCGGTTGCGGAGTTCTGCCACAGATGATGCTTGACGGTTTGTTTTCTTCTTCACAGTGTCAGTCAACTGCAAAGATACGAGGATCGCCATTCAGGTCCGCACCAACAAGCCCTTCAACGGCCGCATCTACGCCCTCGGACGTTCAGAAACCTGCAACATTGATGTCATCAATAGCGACCTCTTCAGGCTGGACCTTACCATGGCTGGACAAGACTGCAACACCCAGAGCGCGGTAAGCCATCACCTTAACTTATCTTCTTCTTTATCGTGTCAGCGACGTCAAATTATTTAGGCCTTGTGGTATGCAGCTTGTTGGGCACATGGACCACGATCTTAATGTGAGGCGGTCTGCAAGTCTCCACAGTTACACAATAGTCACTATCTCTACAGAAGCATTCCCCACCGCTCAAAGTTATCCTTTGTTCTACCAATTCCGGTTCTTAATATGTTCAGGGATTTCTAGGTCAGCCAGTCAAGGTTCTTGCCAGTTGGAAGGCCTTCCTTTGGAATGAAGAAATCCTCTGATGCGACTTGTTGCCAGAGCTGGAGTCTCTCATTTTCAGTGCCGGATGTGAGAGGTTGTGTGGATGTCAGAAAGCTGCTTCGCGACTTCAGTCTGGGTGTTGGGGGTATCTGATTATACAAGTAGTGGGATGGTTGGTTGATTACGCATTTCTTCGGCGTATTTGACTTTGCGTGTTATGTTTGGTGGTGCGATACCAGCCAAGGCGTATAGTTTAGAAATAGGTGTTGGCTTGAGGCAGTCTGTGACGACTCTGCATGCATCATTGTTAAAACGTTACTGGAGTGAAGATGGCGTATCTTCACGCCAAGGGCCTTCACCCAGATACATCGGCTGAGGACTTGCAGAGTTCTTGGCAGCGACCGCTGCATTCAATCCTTCTTGGATGACCATCAGGAGGATTGTCAGCAGGCGGACGCTGTCAACTTCTTTCAAAGTCGGGGTCATCGCGACTTCGCTGGAGTCTCTCATGGAGCCTCAAGTGTGGCCTGAAAGGACCATCGTTCAACCCTGGACACGCATAAGACGAAAGAATCGCAGTGAACAGTGGTTGAAACCAACTTGAGTGAAGATATTGAGATATTTAGTGTTATATTGCTTTAAATTCAGTACTGGTGTTTATGGAGGCGAAATGTTACACGTTTTATTTTGTGACAATAATGCCTTATTATTTGTGAGTCAATCATGATATACTTATGACAGGGTTTTTGTTGTTACAAGTCAAACTGTTTATCTTGAGTCTCCTGACGCTAGTTCTGAGTGTGAGGTCAGTGATACTAAATGTGTCAATAAATTTACATCACCACATTTATGTTACCTATTGTATTTATATTTTATATCATATAATTGTATTTATATTATTGTACTTCAGAAATGCATTGAATTGATAAAATTTGTAATGTTTCTGCAAGGAAAAAAATAAATAAAATTGAAATTGTTTTGCTGTCGCTGGGTTGAAAAGATTAGCTGGAGTAGGAAGTCCAAGATTCCGTTTCCAGGGGGCACCGCCTAGAGATTCTTTTCATGCTCCCCTAACTTATAATACAAGAGTTTGTCATAATGGAAGCTTTTTAGGCACTAAGAAGTTTAACTCGATATAACTTCGATACTACTATATATTTGAAAAATTCGTTTTTTTTAATCATTAGATCGGAGTATCTTAAATATCGCATATATCTCTTAATAATTTCTATCATTATTGTGTTGTGTGGTTTTAACCGTTGCGGACCGTTTAACGGTAATTTACCGGTCAGAGTTGCATCGAAAGGTTACCGGTTCGAAGCCCATTAAACTCATTAAACACTTGCGGACGCTAATTGATTGTTAGCCATCGAAAATAATTGCGAAACATCACTAATTTCAAGTAAATTCGTAATGTTGAATCAAGAATGTGCCGTACCGTTAGGAATCAATGATCGACAAGTTTTTGTATTACTTTTTTTTGTATTCACCATACGGCAGCCACCTTTAAATTGTATATATTTATATCAAACATTCAAAGCAAATGGTCGCTACGAGATGCCGCCACACAGTTCTTTTATTTGCCATTAAACATGTTTTTTCCTAGACATCTCTGCATCCTAACGTATGCCTAAAAATATATATGTATTTTTATGTATACACATACAGGAGAATACTGACAGATGTTGATAGTAATTTTGAAGTCTCATGTGTGGAATTCTATGACGCTTACCATGCTGCATATGGCTAAGCTCTGCATGTGGAGTGTTGAACTGCCAACTTCATAGACTACAGCCCGAGATTCACGCATCACCCTTATCATTACAGGAATTTTACTATGAATGGGTTGTCTTCACGGGACGACTTTCGTCCACAACCAATTTTAATTAATTGACTATGACTGGCATTTTACGGGTGAGGGATCAAATTCAAACCAACCGGGGATATTTTTGAGCTCATAAATCGTTTTTTTTTTTTTTAAATCTCCGTCGGGGATTGCAACCCACGGCCATAGGCTTTCAAAGCAAACGATTTGACCATTGAGCTATGACCGCCGGCAAACTACTGACATCCTCCTCTCTTTAGAAGGTAGTTATTCAGTCGCGTTGGACGATGCGTGAATCTCGGGCTGTAGTCTATGACGTTGGCGGATCAACACTCCACATGCAGCGTTTAATTATATGCACCATGGTACGCGTCATATAATTCCACAGATGAGACTTCAGAATTACTATCACCATCTGTCGGTATTCTCCTGTATGTGTTTAAATAAAAATTAAAAAACTTTCGTGATGACACCTATGCTCAAGTAGAAAATTAATGCAAAGATTCAAACCCGCATTATCTCGGATGCAAGTCATGCGAATTTCCACTGTACTACATTACTCCTCGACCATATCTGAAGAATTCATAAAATTATCAACGTGTGTGAAGTGAATCAAATTTATATAATTAGAAAATAACACACTTAAGTATACGAACTGTTTTTTTTGCCAATGCCGCCGGATGTTAGAGTTAGATGCACTTACCGCGTTGGGTACTTAAAATAATTCATAATAATGTTCCCCTTTTTTTTAGTTTTTTTTCTATATCCGCTTTATAGTGTGGTGATGTTTCAAGGTCTGACGGTCTTTCAATGGGCGTCAAATTTAAAGCAGCCGATATAACTATGTGGCGGCAATTTGTGGTGACCATATGTTCCAGATATTTGTTTGATTCCATGTTTATTTTGCGTATTTTTAATGAGATTAAATGGTTAACCCGACGCTCCCGATGCCTGGACCATTGAGTCTTAAGAAGCGGCTCAACACGAATGCATTTTCTTTTTTAAATAACGCACTTAATAACCTGCCACAGATTATGCCTCTTGAGAGAGGGATCAGACTGTTTAACCAAATCGCTCAGATGTTGATATATTCCACGTAAGGGAGGCCCAATTCAGACATGAACTCCACGAGTTTCTTCGGAGGAATTATTTGTTGGCGTCGTCTGTTTGATGAGCATCGTGACCTTCTGTTGCTTGTCTTTATTACTTTGTTCTTGGTACTATCATAAGTACCTATAATTGCATATATTGTATTTTTTATTTTAGGATGAGTTCTTATTGTACTTCAGAAATGAATTGAGTTGTTCAAATTTGTAATGTTTCTGTAAGGGAAAAATTGAATAAAATTGAAAAAAATTTAATATCACAGTTAAGGTTTATCCATTTTCGTTTCTTGGTAGTCTCTTGTATTTATTTACAAAAAAATACAGAATGTTTTTAAAGAAATTGTTTTTTTTCCTCCACAGACCGGCGTTTACTCCAACACAGTGGTTCTACAGCATCATAGTGTAGTCATGACCAAGGCTGACAAAATCTACAAGGTCAAGTGCACATATGACATGAGCTCCCGGAACATCACCTTCGGAATGATGCCAATCAGGTAACATCAACAAGATCTACACAACCATTAGATCACACCATTAACTACCTGAACTAAACTTTTCGTAATTAACACTTCCAGGCAGTGCCGGTTTTAGGGGGTGGCGAAGTGGGACGGTGCCCCGGGGCGTCGAATAAGCATGGGGCGCTGAGGGCAACCTTTTTTGCTTAGATTCTTAAAAAATATAAGCAATGTGGAACGCTATGAAAAATGCCCTAGGGGCGCCACAGGGTCTAATGCCGGCACTGCTTCCAGGTTTCATAGTTTGGTTAAAGCTCTGTAGTCAAAGCGTTTGCTTGGCAAGGCGAAGGTCGTGGGTTCGATCCCTGACATTTTTTATATATGAAACACTTTCAGAGGTACATCGAATGTATAATTTGACGCTTGCCATTTAAAATAAGACTTAAATAACATCATACATCGTAAGGGTTAAGCAACATTGGACAGTGAGTAAAACATGTTTCACATTGATACAGTTTTTGGCAAGCCAAAGGTCGTGGGTTCGATCCCCGACAGAGATTAAAAAAAAAGTTTTTATTCGATTTCTGAGCTGTAAAATACCCCCCGGTTGGTGTGAATTTGATCCCACATCCATAAAATGCCAGCCTTATAACCAAAATTGGTGGTAGACGAAAGTCGTCCCGTGAAGACCACCCATTCATAGTGAATTCCTGTAATAATAAGGACGATGCATAAATGTCGGGCTGAATTCTATGACGTTGACGGATCAACACTCCACATGCAGCGCTTAACCCTATCTAACATGGTAAGCCACAGATGAGACTTCAGCATCACTATAACCTTCTGTCAGTATTCTCCTGTATGTGTTTTTATAAAAAAAAATATGTTTCTGCTAAAAGGATGATGCACCTTTTGCCCGTGTTGCACTTTTGATGATTATTTGGTAATTTATTTATTTTGGCAGCAACTATATCATGAATATTTTTATCTTTGCAGGGATCCTGAGATGATCTCCATCACCTCAGCTCCTGAAGCTCCTCCTCCAAGAATCCGCATCCTGGACTCCAGAGCAAGAGAAGTCGAGACTGTTCGCATCGGAGACAAACTCACATTCAGAATTGAGATCCCAGAAGACAGTGAGTTGACGGTTTTCTTTCACAGACTGATTTAGAGATTAATATTATTATAACGGGTCCGCCAAATAACTTTTTTTTTGTGAAAATGGGGCGCAAAACATCGAGTGTAGCTTCGGCTGTGTGGCACGTAGCGCCGTCCTGTTAAAACCAAATGTTGCCAATATCCTCCTCTTCAATTTTTGTGAAAAAAATGGCCCGATAACGATCGCCATTGACTGTAACGGCCACTCCTTGCTCATTTTCGAAGAAAAATGGCCTGATTTTCAAAGTAATGTCGCAATATTTCCCAGCGTTGTTCAAGCGTATACACAACCATATTCGTTCAGCGGAAGGATAAAACTAATTATCTGTCAAATCAGACATGAGCTGAGTGTTACCATTCACGAAATAAGCACTAGTTGAAAAAAAAACGTTAGATTGCGGACCCTATATATTCATAGTTTATTCAACGTAGGAAGAACCCTGTGACACATTTATTACCCTGTGCTGAATATCGTCCGATATAACGTTGTAAAAACGTAAACTACCTATATTAATTTTATCAATATTAACAAAAGTCTCTCTTTGTATAAAATAATAAGTTATTTAGGTAAATATATCACAATAAAAACAAGATAATAATAAATAAATACATATTGTTACAAAATTAGCAACAATACGGCAATTTGTAAAAAAATATATACCTAATTAACCCTTTCTTAACCTTTTTAAATGTTGTATTGTATTACTTTGTTGATTACTTGTATTGATTAATATTTTTTCTTCAGCTCCCTATGGCATCTTCGCCCGCAGTTGTGTTGCCATGGCCAAGGACTCCAAGAGCACCTTCCAGATCATTGACGATGAAGGGTGAGTCCAACTATTCAAATGTAAAAGTTGTCAAACATATTTACACCTTTCAAACCATATTATGGTACATTTTTATGCTTGTTTTTAACTATCTATATATATATAAAAATTAATGTCTGTCTGTCTGTCCTTTATGCATTCCTATACCATTAATCCGACTGCGATAAAACTTTCTCGAATTATTGCTTAGACTAGCGGGAAGAAGATAGGATACTTAAAATTTGATTTGATTACAAAAATTATTTAAATATTTACGTAAAACATGTTTTCATACAAGAATATTGTAATATAGAACGGCCATCTTAAAACATTGTATCCATAGCAACGCCGGAAACAAAAATGACGCAAATCTGTCCTGTAGGTATTTTAAGTAGGTATTTTAATTAGGTACTTACGTAAGGTTATTTTGAGTGGCATTGCAACGCATGCCGGGTACACGCTAGTATGTTATAAATAAACTACTTTTAAAAGAGATTGAAGAAATGTTACTGTTCACTATTGTTGTCTGAATGATTATAGAGGTAAAATAAAGGTGAGCGCCGCTATGTCGTTGCTTAGACGTGGTTTCTCTGCGGAGGTCGGGGGCTTGTCTCAATCCTCCACAGGGTAAGATCACGCAAGAAACCGAAAAAGAAGTAAGACTCAGCATGGCAGAGCAGATGGTCGACCTCGCTCAAGGGTAGACACACATATTCCTCCTTTCCTCCGTCCTCGATAGAATGGAGACTATACTTTTTTAACTTTGCTACTTTATTATTCTTTGTATATAATTGAATATTGTTTTTGCTTTCCAGATGTCCAGTGGATCCATCAATCTTCCCCGCATTCACTCCCGATGGCAACGCACTGCAGTCCGTTTATGAAGCGTTCAGATTCACTGAGTCGTATGGAGTCATATTCCAGTGCAACGTCAAGTACTGTCTTGGACCTTGCGAACCGGTAAGTCGAGTACCACCATCATAGTCAGTAACCAAGAAGACTGCTGTGGATCCTGTATCCTTCAACGGTTGTTCTCTTCCAAAAGTCTTCTCCATCAACATCCTTGGAGTATCAATCTCGAATAATTTCAAATATTACGAGTCAATTAAGTATAAAGGCAGTCTCGCTTCCAAAAAATTAGGCGTATTATATAGATCACTGAGGTATTTCAATGACAAACAACTTCTTCTTCTATATAAAGGACAAATTTGAATTCAAAGAATACCATTTCGTTTGATAAACAATGACACTCTTATGTCTAACCTGCAATCAATGGAACACAGACGTAAGATATGTTCACTTAGCCTTTTCTACCGTTATTACCACGGTCGCTGCTCTTCGGAACTTAGAGAACTAATTCCTCCTGCATCCACCCACAACCCACAAACTCACCTTACACTTGCCGAACATCCATACACGGTTAATGTGTGGCGACCAAGAAATGTCAGTTTCCAAAGTTCCTTTCTTTATGCCACCAGTAAGCTTTCGAATGCTCTTCCAGCGTCTTTATTTCTTCCTTCCTACAATCTGGATCTCTTCAAGCAACAGATAATTATACACTTGCAATCTCCCCGACCCACACATAAACACGAACACAACACACGTTTCCCGAATGCAGCGTCCAGTCGTCCAGCGTCCCTGGTTAATCAGCGTCATAGATTGCACTGGTCTTGACCGGCTGTGCTCTCCTGCATGCGTTTACATAAAAAAAAGCTGGAAGAAGCGGTTCTCAGGTATCTGCGTGGCTTGGTGGCAGATTTTTTTGACTCATGCATTCAAAAGCTCGTCTACCGCATGCAAAAATGCATTGACCTTAGTAAAAAAAACACACACTAAAAGTTTTGCCAATGTTTAGGCATCAATGGCAGCAGAGAGCTTAACACCCGTATGTGGGGACATTCCTTAATGTAACCAATCTATATATATAATAGCCACTCTGCTTAAGAATCGTAAGAAAGCTTTAGGCCTCGACTCAACTCAAATCTTAAGTAACTCTGTATACGGGTGTGAACTTTATTTTTGTGTAGATTGTTAGAATTTATTTCAATACTCGTATCAATTATTGAATATGTTTTTTTTATTAATTTTTAGGCTGTTTGCGACTGGGGTAGAGATTCTCTCGAATCCTGGGGCCGTCGCCGTAGGTCCGTGCCCTCCAACAGCAGCTCCACAGAAGACCAGAACGCCGGCAACACCGCGTCCAGCCTCGATGAAGACGACACCAACATATCTCAAGAGATCCTCGTGCTGGACTTTGGAGACGAGAGGCAGGCGGCTGACTTCCTGAGGGGAGACCAACTGGGAGGACTTGCCGCGGAAGCCGACTTCACCAGAGGTAAGACAACGTTATAGAAAAAATCTTTAAAAATTTAGGTGTGAGAAAACTAGTCGGAACCGTCGCTGGATTGAAAAGATTGGGCGGAGGAGGAGGTCCAGAGGATATGCGGCGCCTGTCTGGGGTCGATCAGTCCATTGTAAAATAGTGGATATTGCCCTGAATAATACATGCAGAGTCATCACAGAGTGACTCATACCCACCCATTTCAAAGCGTGTACCTTTGAAACAATTAGGGGTGTACCCTTGACTGGTATTACACCACCAAACATAAGACACTAAGTCATATGCGCCGAAGAAATGCGTAAGGCAATCAACCAACCGTCCCACTGCTTGTGTAATCAGATACCCCCAACACCCAGACTTAAGTCGCGAAGCAACTTTCTCATAATAGATCCACACAACTTCTCATATCCGGCCCTGGAAATGAGAATCTCCAGCATTTACATATTAGCATGTTTATGCACGTTGGTACTATTGAAGTTTTCGTAGATCATGAAACTACAGTTTTCCATCAAGTAAAACATTGCTCAATGTGATCCATGTTAAAAAAAAGATATTAAATTTATGTAAATGGTCCACCAAATAACTTTTTTTTTTAAAACAGGGCGCAAAACATCGAGTGTAGCTTCGGCTGTGTGGCACATAGCGCCGTCCTGTGGAAACCAAATAATGCCAATATCCTTATCTTCAATTTTTGTGAACTAAAATTCGTTCAACATGGCCGCGCCGCATGGAAGCGCCATTGATGGCGCTTCACGCACACTTTCTGCCACAGCAGCAATATTCTCGGGTGTACGCACTGTTTTTGGCTTTTCACGCTTTGGTTTATCGATGAGGATGCCAGTTTCTTTTACTTTTTTCACAAGATAACGAACATACGGAGCTGACGGTGATTCTCTTCTTCCGAAATCCGTACGCAATTTTCGCACACATTCTGCAACATAACCATGATTTTCAAAGTAATGTCGCAATATTTCCCAGCGTTGTTCAAGCGTATACACAACCATATTCGTTCAGCGGAAGGATGAAACTAATTATCTGTCAAATCAGACATGAGCTAAATGTTACCATTCACGAAATAAGCACTAGTTGAAAAAAAAAACGTTAGATGGCGGACTAAACACCCAAATATTTATCTGGTACTACAGCCGCAGTCAATGCGAGTTTGTGGGCTCTTGCCCTGGAGGCTCCCGGGAATCATCTATGTTACCATGTAGACAATTATATATATAGGTGTTCTTGGAGAATTTGAGCTTACAGAACTCTGAAACGGCAATTTGCAATATCCGTATGCTCCAAATATGGAGCGAATATGATAAATATATTTTTTTGTCCAGTGCCGGCTCTAAGCACTGCGGCGCCCTAGGGCAATTTTTTTCTGGCGCCTCATATTGTATGTACTTAAAAAATATATATTTGAGATAGATTGCCCTCGGCGCCCCTATTTCATTCGACGCCCTGGGCCACCGACCCACTGCGCCACCCCCTAAAACCCGAACTGTATTTGTCACTTTTACATAGTCAACAAGGTTATTATATTTATTACATAATAAAAATATATGTATCTTTTATGTTTCTCATGTATTTATTTTGTTGTTTCAGACAAGACTGTAACGATAGTGGAGCCCTGCCCCACCAAGGGCTCCGTGCTGGCGCTGGGCGTGGCTTGCGCCCTTCTGCTTCTGCTCTACTGCAGCACCGTCTTCTGCTACTTCATGCGCAAGTGGATGTCACATCCCAAGCAGATGCCTTAGATGCTAAACGTTCATCCATTATCACCAGCTTGCTAAGTCCTATTATCTCAAAGATATGACTTAGAACTTAAGTATCCATTTTACATACTAGCTTACTAAGTAATATCCCAAGGAGATGACTTAGAACCCAATCATTTAGCTTACTAATTACTATCCAAGGAGATGACTTAGAACTTAAGTATCCAGTTTACATACTAGCTTACTAAGTAATATCCCAAGGAGATGACTTAGAACCCAATCATTTAGCTTACTTATTACTTTCCAAGTAGATGAATTAGAAACAAAACACTTCTACAAAACAAAACTTTCATCACTAGTTTACTAAGTAATATCCCAAGGAGATAACTTAGAAGCCAATCATTTCACTTTCATTACTGACTTACTAAGGAATATTCGAAGGACATGACTTAGAAACTAATGATTAAGCTTAAACCAATAGCTTACTGAGTACTATCCCAAGGAAATGAATTAGAAAAAAAAACATTTAATTTTCACTGTTAGCCTACTAAGTTGTATCCAAGGAGAAAACTTAGAAACCAATTATTTAGTGCACTAAATTCTATCCCAAGAAGATGATTTAGAATCTTATTATTTATTTACTAAATCCTCTCCCAAGAAGATGACTAAGAAAGCAATTATTAGGTTTACTGACTTCTTTCCAAGGAGATGATTTAGAAACAGGGAATTTAACTTTAACCACTAGTTTACTAAGTACTATCCCAAGGAGGTGACTTAGAAACCGATCGTTTATCTTACTAAATGATATCCCAAGGAGTTGATTTAGAATTCAATAATTTTGCTAACTAAATTCTATCCCAAAGAGATGACTTAGAAACCTTTTTTTGCATACACCACTAGCTTACTAAGCAATATCCCAAGGCGGTGTCTTAGAAACAAATCATCTAGCTTTCTAAATCATATCCTTAGGACATGCATTTAATACAAAGTATTTGCCTTTAACACTGATATACTGAGCTACGCCTAATGCAAAAATACCTTTAACTGGTAGAATTAAAGCTTCTGCAATGCACATAAAATATCATATTTTCTGTCAATTTATACATAAGAGTTGTCATGTCGAACATATGCCTCTTTGAATAAGAAACAAAACATTTAGCATTCATCATTTAATTACTAAAACATACCCAATGCAAAGATGTCTTATCTGACAGATTTTTGCTCTTACTACTTGTAAAAAAAAATGATTTCTAATGCAAAGAATGCTTAAAAGAAAATATCTAGCCTATAGCACCCGCATGTATAGTTACTGCCAATTTTGACTGACAGAATTTATCAATACAGAAATGCTTTCTTTAACATTGATAGGATTAGCTTGCAAATAGGCATTCTATATAATTTATTATAAAGGTGATTTAGCTCACAAAAAAATCATTTTTTCAATTAATTTTTTAATTTTTTTTTTATTAGAATATTATTTTATTATTTCAATATTCTAATCTACTTTTATAGATCATTGACTATATTACAATATTATCATTACTTAAATATACATACACTATACATAAAATTCTTTTTTCAACGCGTCAATCCAAGCACAAAAATAACGGCAGAAGCGGGATGCGAACCGCGGACCTTGGAATCCACCATATGCCCAGGTATTTCACACCGCTCGGCGAATCACGCCATTACTGTGCCCAGACTGACTGCGGTGAAACTAGTATTTATAGCATTGTTAGCATCGTACGACAGATGTCGCCATAGTATATATTCAAAGAATGTATATTTTTATTATTATTCTATCAGTCTTCATTTATTCACAAGCTTAATATTATTACTTTCCGGCAGTCTATTTATTTTAGTAAGTACCACTCGGGTCTCGAACCAAACTATAGACTGAATGGATGTGAAACGACTAATTATAGTTCCGACTCGGACTTTATAACCAATCATTTACCTGTGTTACTGATGGATAATTTTTACTTTCTTGATATTGTCTCAAGGAGACATTATTAATTAATTTTTTAATTTTTTTATTAGAATATTATTTTATTATTTCAATATTCTAATCTACTTTTATAGATCATTGACTATATTACAATATTATCATTACTTAAATATACATACACTATACATAAAATTCTTTTTTCAACGCGTCAATCCAAGCACAAAAATAACGGCAGAAGCGGGATGCGAACCGCGGACCTTGGAATCCACCATATGCCCAGGTATTTCACACCGCTCGGCGAATCACGCCATTACTGTGCCCAGACTGACTGCGGTGAAACTAGTATTTATAGCATTGTTAGCATCGTACGACAGATGTCGCCATAGTATATATTCAAAGAATGTATATTTTTATTATTATTCTATCAGTCTTCATTTATTCACAAGCTTAATATTATTACTTTCCGGCAGTCTATTTATTTTAGTAAGTACCACTCGGGTCTCGAACCAAACTATAGACTGAATGGATGTGAAACGACTAATTATAGTTCCGACTCGGACTTTATAACCAACCAACCAACCGCAGTCAGTCTGGGCACAGTAATGGCGTGATTCGCCGAGCGGTGTGAAATACCTGGGCATATGGTGGATTCCAAGGTCCGCGGTTCGCATCCCGCTTCTGCCGTCATTTTTTCAAGTTTATGTGCATTCATTATTCAATTAAATTTAATTGAGGCTTTAAAATTAATATTTAGCTTTCCAAATTGACTCGCTTTACAATTTATGCATCCAATATTTTTAATTTACAGTTTTAATTCATTTTTTAATACATTTGGTATTATATATAAAATGATAGTATATTTCAAGCATTTTAACAATAATACAAAAATAATTGTCAAGGATTTATTAAGAGATATTTTTTAAATGCTTGAAAAAATACTTCTTATTTGGGACAATGGGAGGGGGTTGCGGTAATGATCAAAAAAATAAATATTTAAAAAAAAAGGATATATATTATTTTTTAAATTACTTTAATTTGTTTTTGATTTCTTTTGATCTCAAAATAAAAATGAAACAAACATTTTAACACGTGTTTTATGAACGAAAAAGTATTCAATCTTTGGGGCATATTTGATGTTGTGATTACGTAAAATGGATGCCAGTTTTTAATGAATTTAAATATTTATCATCAAATCAAATTAAATAATGTTTATTTATTACATTAAATTCGTTTTTAGCGCTATCCCGTTACGAAATTGCATCACATAAATCATGCGAATATATTGGAGCAGAAGTTTGAAAAATAGAACATTTTCTATGCGTCTTGTTTTGAATGAAAACAGATAATTTTGTTAAAAATGTTGCCAGCACAATAAATTAAATTAATACCTACTTAAGAATTTTATAATATTTCCGTCCAGTACTTAGTAGGAATATATTTATATAACATACCCACCATATCACGCTCTGACACCATTTACATTGTCATTATGTAGAAAATGACAGTTCTAATTGATATAGTTTATTTTGGATACTGTTATGGTGGCAATATGTTCCAAATTTAAATAAAATATAAAAATATATATATTTATAATGCAGTTGTAAGAGATATGGGCTTTGTAATAATACACTATAACGTACCATGAGAAGCATTTAAATACTTTTAGGTTAGAATGACATGCGATGACTTGCTGTTTTTCAAAACGATAATATTAAATAATTTTAAAAGTGTGTTGACAGATTTTGTACTATGTTTTGACGTCCAAATATACAACTATTTAGATCTGTATATTGATGTTAACATCCTCCTCTCTCTCAAAAAAGGTGATAATCCGTCGCGTTATGGCAGGATGAGGAGCAGGTCAGCAAACAAAGACTTTCTTTTAGAGGCGCATTAATTATATTTACGTTAAAACTTTACAAGCTTCTGGCCAAGCGGAATGACATGCCACTGGCCGTATTGCGACCTTCTTAATCGTCAACACATAACTGACACATTCGTGAGCGGACCTGTCTAAAATGACAATATGGCGAACACATAAATGTATGACAAGCGATCAGAAATACGAGACGAAAGATTGTATATCGAGGTTTTCGGTACCAGTCAGCAAGGGCTACATCGTGCTGATGTCAATATGTTCCAAAAAAGTGAAACCCAATTTGAATAGTATTTTATTTTGTTATAGCAGCTGCTTAATTGATTTTGAGGTGACATTTTTATGTAACTTATTTCATATAATTTTTAAAAATAACTTTTTTTGACACATTTTCTTGCTTTGTGGTAGACGAAAGAAATCAAATAATCACCAAATATTCACAGTGAGTCTCTTAAAAGGAATTTAAAAAAAAATGACATCTACATCAAAAAATACAATACGAAATCGTGGTCAACGCACTTTTTGAAGAAAATTTCTGAATGTATGCATATTTAAAATGTGCATTGTGAAGAAAAAAAGGGTGACAACTATTTAGGGAATTTTTGGATAACGAATTTAATTTTACACTAAAATATATAGTATTTAGATTTTTTTTTAACATTATAATATTTTTATACAATTTTTTGCAATATAAACATTATAGTTATAGAAATAAGACGTCGAAGAAAGATATGTCATCATCATTTTTATATAAAAAAATATAACTTCTTAGGTTTTCATAGCCAGATTTGGTTTTTGTGGCTTTTGGGTTCAGACATGACCTCGTGGAGGTACGTTAGGCTGACAGCCAAACTAACTCAAGACCAACTCATCACAAAGTCGTCTACGCTGAAGAAGACCCCTGCAATGGCGGTCGAAATATTGGTACTAAATAATTCGCCACACACGGCTAAACCAAAAAGCCATGATACTAAAAAAATATATGAAATTATATATAGTTTGGCAGTTCATATAAGCTAGATTTTTTTTATAAATATTATTTTTTATACATAAAATGACATGATATATGTTTATTCTCAGTATATATAGAATAATCAAAAAACTATGTATATAATTTACTATGAAATATTTCATAGTAATTTATATATGTATAATTTTTTAATTTTTCTTTTAATTATTATTAGACAGTAAATAAAAATAATTTAATATTTAAAATATATATATTTTTTATATAAATATTTACTAATTAATATAATTATTTAACAAAAAACAATATTATAATTAATATAGAATTAATAATTTATTTTTTATTGTTGTGCACTTTCAACAGGGTTTCAAAGAATGACAAATGTATTTTTTTAATTTTATTTTTATTTTTTTAAAAATAAATATGGCAACTATATGCTCCAACGAGAGAGCAAAAATATTCTACCCATAATAAACATTTTATTATATATATACAAATATATAATTTTTTAATGTTTATAAATTTATGTGAAAATTAATTTTATAAAAATCTCACGTACTTGACAGTAATATAAAAAAAATATTGACATTTATACGTCTAGAATTTAGCGTTTAGCCATTTTTAAATGGCAAACGTTTTAAAATCAAAGATATTTTGTGTCGGTATTCTCATACATGCATTTTACCAGTGCCGGCTTTAGACCTTGCGGCGCCCTGGGCAAAATAATAATATGGCGCGCAATTATTTTTTTTTTTGGGTGTGGAAGGAGAAATCTTCAGAAAACACCCAATGTAGGAGCTAAGACCGCCCTTAGTGCTCTTAGTTCATTCGGCACCCTGGGCAGCCCTCCATTTTATAATGTATAAATATATATATATATTTGCATTCGTTATTAAAAACTAATAATTAGAAAACCTTGTTTGAGACTGTACAACACGATAGTTTAATTAATTTATTATTTTTAATTATTAAAATTAAATAACAATTAATAAAAATTTGTAATTGGGAACGTAAAATAATTAACTAAGTCCCAAAAAAAAAAACATGAAATGTACCCACGACAACACCTACGACTCACTTAGAAACCTTTACAATACAATTGTTAGTAGATTTTTTTGGTATTTGGTAACTGAATACTTCAATTCACATATTAAAAAAAAAAACTTAATAGTCACTACATAATTGTCATATAACATGTTTATTTAACTGTTTTAGTGACAAAAAAACCTATCGTCTCCCCAGACAATTCGTTCAAAGACTCATCGGTAACGACATGGAGCGCACTGGACGTCTGGTGCATACGACATTTGGCGCCTGAGACAACTGTTGCACTGACTGTCTCGCTAACGTAACCTAACCTAAAGATTTTTTCAGTGATCATAGAGTTAAGAGATCCATAGGTTACCTTAACGAAATAACTTAGGTTAGGTTAGCGACACATTTAGTGCACCAGTTGTCCCGTGCACCAGATGTCAATAGCGCCCCACGTCGTTACGCCAATGAGTGGTTGAACGAATTTTCTGGGGACGAAATGCGACGGAACCATATTCTATAGCCAAAAAAGAAAAAAAAAATATATAAAGAGAGCAATATTTGATTTTATCTGGCTGTTGTAAGAGGTATCTAATGGTGTGTTGTGGTGGCTATAAGCTCCAATTAGGGAACGAATACGGCTGTATACGTGTGCGTGTACTTAACAACAATTTAATAAGATTATATTTTTGAGACTTATGAGTATTTAATGATATGTTTTGTATGTATTCCTAATTTCTATGATTAAATATACTTTATTCAAAAATAAACACATGTTTTTTATTTGAATTTATTTGAATTTATTTGAATTTTTCAGCGGTGACTATAAGCTCCTCCACGGAGTGGTAATTAGTCCCTTAACCCTTTTATTACGGCTCGGTGGAATACAAATTATACTGTCAATTATAAAACTAGTATTTTTATTTATTTTATTTTAATTTATTAACGGCCTAGGCCAATACATACGGTTTTAAAATAGAAAATACAATAAATGAAATGGTAAACAGAACAATATAATAGCTAAGACAGTACATTTAGACAAAACATAAACATGAGTAAAAAAAAAACAGATCTAGTACATTAGTAGAGGGATCTTCGAAATGCTGGAAGGTCCACCCCGAAAAAGTCCAAGTCACTAGAGGAGTTAACCAGTCTACACATACTTAACATAGGAGAATAAAATCCGTAGTTGGTTTTGGATGTCCTTACATGTAGCAGGTCACTGCCTCTAGTGAACCGGGAGGGAACATTGAACGTAATTTCCTGCAATAATGTCGAGTCATCGATTATGGAGTTCATAATTTTAAAAATAAACAGCAAGTCGGTCACTGTTCTACGTCTCTCCAATGTAGATACATTAAGTCGCCTCTCTATATCATAGGAGTAGCTACCTCTCTCAAGGCCGATCAGTCGTGCTACTCTTGACAAGAAGCGATGTTGGACTGATTCAATCCGGTCGATATGAGTTCGATAGTAAGGATACCATATAACGCTAGCATATTCTATTTGAAGCATAAATGTACTTATCTGACCTATTTTTATATATCACATTGGTTTTTGTATCCTTTAGCTATCAGATGATGCATTAAAAACTATTCTAAGAAAGTAGCAAAACGATATCTCACGGCTACCGATGTCAACGGTCGGGGAATCTTACACGGCATATATCGGGTAAAGATGCCAATAGCTTAAATAACATTGTCAGTGTGGACTGTGCGTGAATTTTTAGTCATTCATGCACATATGTGTAGACTAATGTCATCGCCAGATCAACACTTCTCATACAGTAATTAAATAACTATATATGATTGATCTACTTAGGTGAGGTAAGTTAAGTTTAAATATGATTAGGTTATGTGAATTTAGTTTAAGTTAGGTTACAATTCATCAGCTGTTGATTTGATTTAACATAATTTTGATGCAACACACAAAATATTTATCTCGCCAGGTGAGGTAAATTTTGTTAGTTTAGTTTTGACATATTTACTTACGATAGGTATGGTTACAATTCAAAAGCTGCCAATTTAATATAACGTGATTTTGATGTAAAACAA
The DNA here is from genome assembly GCA_022606575.1 of Glossosoma conforme. Taxonomy (NCBI): domain Eukaryota; kingdom Metazoa; phylum Arthropoda; class Insecta; order Trichoptera; family Glossosomatidae; genus Glossosoma; species Glossosoma conforme. Next base: position 77,648 of record JAGTXR010000413.1, on the reverse strand, counting down.
ACATACACTTAAACGACTTATCTACTACAGTTTAGTAAGTTTAAATTAGGTTAAATAAATTGACTAGAGGTTAGGTAACGATGTAACAACATTTCATAAAATATATTAATCTATTCAGGTTACATAAATTTAGCTTAGGTTAGGTTACAATTCATCATCTGTCAATTCAATTTAACATGTTGATGTAACACACAAATAATTGATCTCCTTAGTTTAAGTAAATGTAGTTTTATGTTAGGTTAGGTAAATTTCATTTAGGTTAGGTTACAATTCGTGAGCTGTTAATTTGATTAACCCTTTCGTAACGGCTCGGTTTGATTACAAATTATACTGTCAATCATAAAACTAGTATTTGAAGCATAAATGTACTTATCTTGTCTATTTTCATGTATGACATTGGTTCTTGTATCCTTTAGATATCAGATGATGCATAAAAAACTATTCTGAGAAAGTAGCAAAACGATATATCACGGCTACCGATGTCAACGGTCGGAGAATCTTATGACGGCATATGCCGACAACTGATGCGAAAGGGTTAAACACAAATTTTATATAACTCACATTTACACAAAATTGATTGATCTACTTAGATTAGATTAATTTAGTTTAGGTTAGGTTAGGTAACTTTAGTTTAAATTTATTTAGGTTACAATACCGCTTACAAATTTAATACAATAATATAAATACAAATTTAAGCGCTTTTGGAATGACCATTCGGTTATTAAAAAGCGCTATAGAAATTCTGATATAATAATAATAATAATAATAATAATACATCAGCTGTGAATCTCAACACCATTTAAAATATTATTTCTATCGCTTTCAGAAATATTCTCAATTCTGCACTCAAAAACCTCTTCAAAGCTCTTCAAAAACATGGGCATGACATCTCCAATTGTGACCTTTTTCTTCAGCTCCTTTGTGACAGAAGTGACCCCCTTTCCTTCTACTCCGCAAGGAACTATGTGGTCAAACCAGGTCAGGTCAATGTCGCAATTGAATGCAAGACCGTGGCTGGTGACTCCACGTGAGATGTGAACTCCCAGAGCGCAGATCTTACTATCACCGACCCAAACTCCAGTATGAGGAGATCTTTCCGCTTTAATTCCTGTAAAAGAAGTATCAATGGTTATTTTTCTAAGCATCAAGTGAAATTATTTTCATCGATAGCAAAGTGAATGAAGACTGCTATGGATACTGTATCTTTCAACAGTTATTCTCTTCCAAAAGCAAGCTCAATCAACATGCTTGGAGTATCGATCTCGGATAATGTGAAATATTATGAGTCAATTAAGTATAAAGCCGGCCTCGCTTTCAAAAAACTAGGTGTATTATATAGATCACTGAGGTATTTCAACGATAAACAACTTCTTCTTCTATATAAAGGACAAATCCGACCTATCCATGAATACGGCAGTCACTTATGAATTGAGACACAAAATACCTTCTAAACTTAATTGACTCAGTTCAAAGAAAAGCAATTCGTTTGATAAACAATGACACTCTTACGTCTAACCTGCAATCAATGGAACACAGGCGTAAGATTGGTTCACTTAGTTTTTCTACCGTTATTACCACGGTCGCTGCTCTTCGGAACTTAAATAACTAATTCCACCTGCACCCACCCACAACCAACAAACTCGTCTTACACTTTCTGAACATCCATACACGGTTAATGTGTGTCGACCAAAAACTGGCAGTTTCCAAAATTCCTTCCTTAATGCCACCGATAAGCTTTGGAATGCTCTTCCAGCATCTGTGTCTCCTCCTTCCTACAATCTGGATCTCTTCAAGAAACAGATACACTTGCAATCTCCCCAACATGCACACAAACACGAAAACAACAGATGTTTACCGCATGCAGCGTCCAGCCTCCCTGGATGAGCGGCATAGAGTGCACTGGTCTTGACCGGCTTTGCTCTCCTGCATGCGATAACATAAAAATAAAAAAGTGTGTGCATAATAACCTAATTTGTCACAAGTTTGGATGGCGACCTCTTCAAGAGCGCAGACATACCACCTAGCGCCAGGTCGGTACCCTCTCAACCCCAGTATGGGATAAGCTGTCAGCTGCCCGGGACCATGGAACGTGGCAAGTCCGCCCCGGCCCGCACGACGCCACTGAGCGCCAAGTCGCTCAAGGTTGGCCACCTCTGCATCACTGAGGCAATCACGGAGACCTGAAATATTGAATTTCATGAACAATTAATATAGTTCTACAAAATGCTCGCATTTTTCACTAAACTTTAAACGCCCAGTGGTCCCATACGGGACCGCTAATTCGCGTAGTTCAATGCCCTAGCAGGCCAATGTTTGTAATGTTTCGTCGCACAATAGATTCTTCCATGAACTTACTTTAATACTATTATTACAAATTAATGTAATCCGATTGTTGATCCATAGTCTAAAATTCACGCAACACCTTTATTATTACAGAAATGTACTATGAATGAGTGGTTTTCACGGAACGACTTTTGTCTATCACCAATTTTTATTAATAGGCTATGACTGGCATTTTAGGGGCACGGGATCAAATTTTCAACAATATATAGAGCTTAGAAATCAATTAAAAATATATTTTTTATTGTCCGTCTGGGATCGAATCCACGACCTTCGGTTTGGCAAGCACACGCTTTAACCACTTAGCTATAACCGCCGGCTTAGTGTGTTATATAGATCCTATCTGTATTCTACCAACAAATAACTTTTTTCTATAAAAATAACAAATCTGCCCTTTCTTTGAATACGGCAGTGACTTTTGGGTTAGACTACCAAAATACATTCTAGATTTAGTTGACTCGGTAAAAAGAAGAGAAATTCATCTGATAAACAATGTCATTGTTGCGTCTAACCTGCAATCAATGGAATACAGATGTAATATTTGTTCGCTTAGTCATTTCAACCGTTATTACCACGGTCGTTGCTCTTCTGAATATAAATAATTAATTCTTAAATCACCCACAGCCGACAAACTCGTCTTGCACTTGCCAAACATCTATACACAGATAATGTTTGTCGAATAAAATCAGTTTTATAGTCAGGGATGAAGCTAAATATTTTTGAGTATAGAATTGGTCAGGAACTATGTATTTGTTAGGTACACAGGTGGAGCTTTGGATGAAGAAAAGACAACGCTTAAATAATTCAGTTTAATAACGTGAATTTGTGGCGGTCATATGCCCATATACGAAGTTGATATGTAATAAATAACAAGGTTCCTTTCCGATATACGTAATACAGACATTCAAAAAATATTATTGTCATTTAACAGTGTCAAGATGACATAACCTCAATTTTGTCAAGTTGTACGTCTTAAAAACACAAGATACTTTCACACAAACCATACAATGCACAGTATATATGAAAAAACTTACCTGTAGTATAAACTGGATCAAATTCAGAAATCAATAAAGTATCTTTGGTCACAATATTGCTGCCGTTTGATTTTTTCTTCACTATTTCAGCCTTGACACTAGTTTCGCAAATTGCGTGGTTTTTAGATATAAACTGTTGTATTTTATTAGAATAATCATATTGCACCTTTCCTAGATTCCAAAACTTAACAATTTTCGACATATTTCATACAGAAACTATACAAAATTTATTAATAAAATTTGTACGTAAATTTTAAGGTTATGTCAAGTCATACATTAAATCGGTGTATGGTTAAAATGGCAGCACTTATAAATATATTAAATAATTAAGAAATAAGTTAATAAAGATAATTTTTATCTTAATGTCATCGTTAAATGGTAAAAATTATATTTTTGACATGTTTATAACAAAATTGATTACATGACTTTGACGTAATGTATTACTGGTTATACAGTTTTCTACTTAAACTCTTCATAATACAATTGTAAACAACGTTTCTCTATTCGTTCATAGACTGCATTAGGTATGAATCTTCTTCTGTAACCTCCCCATTTCCCATCATCTGGGGTCGGCTCTCCTTGTGGACATTCGCAATATCTGCTGTCCTGCGTTGCATTCTCGGTGCATTAGTATGAATGATTAAATTATTAATTACAAACAAATATATTATTTGAATGCGCAACTCACACCAGAGATACGAATTTTAAAATTTCTTTTATCTATAAAGGAAAATTACAAATCAAATTTTTATTTAAAACAAGTGGCGCCATGCCAAATTTCGATGCATCATTTTTTTGAATACGACCATAGTAAAATTATATTTTATATAGCCTACGTGCAATATATACATATATGTAAATATATTTTTTTTAAATCTCAAATTATAATTTTATAGTTTTGTTACATCATTTTTTAAATTAACCCCTTGGTTACTAAGAATTTTCTTAGCAAACTTGCGAAAAAGACTAAGCAATTTTAGAGCATTTTTTAGTATTTTAAAAATTAAACATAATTTTTATCTTTCTTACGCTGGATTGTAAAATAAAAATAACGTTCATTCCAAACAGTTTATACTTCAGATTATGCAAATAAAAATTTAATCGATAATAATTATAATTGCCAATAAAAAAATATAAACATCGAAAAATAAAATATCCAAGCTCAAATTTTGATTTTGAGATCGTAAATGATGTAAATAATAAATCTTTATTACTGTCAACTTGATGAAAATTGTTATTAAAAATCATATACATACTATATAAATATAGAAAAAAAAATTAAAAAACTTAAGAAATCTAAAAAAATCTAATTAAAAAATCAAATACAATAAAGTTGTGGAGGAGTATATTTATAAAACACATTCTAAAAGCTTGAAGTATGAATGTGTATGATATGGTTCAAACTAATATTGTTCAAATATCAAACGTCCAAGCCTTTTTTATGGAATACCAAAAAACATATCTATAGTTGGTTGATATATAAACCTTAAAAAAAATGTTAAGATGAGCGTCGAATATTCGATGCTTTGTCTTTTTCGCACGAGAATATTCGGTAAGTAGAATTTATTTAATGAGATTTGTAATAAAAGCAACAGATGCCACTAACAAAAATTAATCAAATCATATTACCTCGATAGTCGTATTACTTTCAGCTATCAAACACAGATGCCTCTTAATATTTATTATTTAATTCCCATACAAACAAGGATGTATCAGAAATACACCTTTGTGAAGTAAAAACGAAAGGACTCGAGTCAGTTTAGTACCGAAATGGCTTTCGCCATTCGTGGACGCGTTTTTTGTGTATTTCGATTGTTATCAAAAAGAAAAATAAACGAACCAAAACATAATATCGTAATATAAATCATCATCTTAATAATTTGTGTCGATACTATATATTTAAATTGATGTCAGTATAAAAACAGTATATATTAATACCATTTAAAAAGCAGCATAACTTAAACACTGTGTGGCATCAATGATTTCGTATTTCTAGAGTATTATCTATTATTTTTTTAAAGTGTTGTCTTATAAAAATAATAATGATGTAAATGCATTAACCCTACTAACAATATACCTCAAAATATATCAAAAATAGTGTCTCTTACTAAAAGAAACATCGTGGTAACAATGGTCTCGTACATTAATTATCTAATACCTATTATCTTGTTAAAAACCTTAGTGATTATTTTTATACCTACCACACTATAATATTCCAATTTTTAAACCTTTAATCACTTCAAAATTTTTGTTTATTGTTGATTCGTGTTTTCGTATCGCTTTAAACGCTTTTAAAAAGTGCAAATATAGCTTAAATTATTATGGATTACGTAATTAACATATCGTTGATTAAATAATTATAAAAATATCAAAAAATTTAAAGTAAAAATATTCGAAAAACGTGTTTTTTGTGTGTTGTAGTAAAAGTGCTGTGTGTTGAAATGTTATTGTTACCAAGTGTTTGTAATAGGGTGACGTTAAACATCTGCTCCGAAGCGATGCACCCTATTTTTAAGTGTATCTTTAATGTGGTTTGATTAATGTAATTAAAATTAAGGGGGAAGGTGAGAGATTTTATTGATTAATACTACTGTTGTGACGACCCATCGTTCTCAGACAATTCGTTCAACGATTCATCGGTAACGACGTTTGGCGCACTGCATATCTGGTGCACTGGCTGTCTCGCTAACCTAACCTAACATAACCTTATGTTATTTCGTTAACGAGACCTATGGATCTCTGGAGTCTACTATCACCGGACAAATCCTAAGGTTAGTTTAGGTAACGTTACGTTAGCGAGACATCCAGTGCACCAATTGTCCCTTGCACCAGACGTCCAGTGCGCCCCACGTCATTACCGATGAGTCTTTGAACGAATTATCTGGGAACGAAATGCGTTGGAACCATACATATTGTATTTAAATTTGTTTATGTATGTATAATTCTAAATAGTATAAACTTAATCGCATCAGAAAACAACAGTTCATCTAGTAAATAATGGCACACTTACGTCTAACCACCAATCCTTGCAACATCATCATCACTACCGTGTCTGCTTTCTTAACTTGAGCATATAGATGTCAAAAAAGCCGCAAATAGACTATCAACCGGCATTGTACTAGCCTAATCCCATGTCAACTCGGCTTCTCGTAGCTACGCCAAGTACATTCTATGTATATTTCCCGATGTAAGCAAGAGCCTAGTGCCTGAAGAAAAGATTGCTGTAGTATATGCTTTCCTGCAGCATTCGTATTACATATTCAAGTCAATTATACCTTCATATCTTTATCAAATGTAGTATGAAAGGCTGTCTTGTGCGCTCACCACCTTGTAATTGCTCACAAATTCAAACCATCGTACATACTGTAGTATTTTACACAGGCATTTGATTTTCAAACTGAATATAGGGCTGCATTGGTTTTTGTTGAGATGCCAAGATTCGCAGATGTAAAGTAGAATGGGGACGATACAGACGCCGTATAAAACGGAACTTTGTTTTGATCGGACCTTCAAACATCCTTGTTGTATGTATGGCATATTATTGCCCCAAAAAAATGCTTTCAATATAACTGTTATAATTTTTAATTTTTTTCACTATTATCATACATATGTTTATGTTTAACAATACATAATATAAGAGTAAGGATGACGTTATACCAAACATCTGGACTAGTTTCTTAGTTTGAAGTGGAGTCTAACCAGATTCTTATATTTATCCATTTCAAATTAAATATTACATTTCTTTAAATGTAAGCACTTACATGTAAGCCTTTGAGATGTGGTCATACAGAAGAATTCTCGGAATTCCCTGGAGAGACCACGTCACGAACAATGAAGTTCTCAGCATAATCAAGGAAAATAGGCACCTAGTAAGAACCATCTCAGAGAGGCGATCGGTCACATCATGCGCCACGATGGTCTGCTTCACGACATTGTGGAAGCGATGGTTGAGGGGCGAAACTTCAGAGGGCGCTCTAAACGGGAATATTTGCAGCAAGTGTTCGAGGACATGAGTTGTAACGCTTATGCTTGAGCCAAAGAGGACTGCACAGGATCAAGAAGAGTGGAGATTGAGATGTAAGATTTTGTTGCTGCAAACCAATCCACCAGATTTATACTACGAAGAAGGAGCACATACAGGAGAATACCGACAGACGTTGATAGTAATGCTGAATTCTCATTTTTGGATTCTATGACGTTTATCATGTTACTTATGGCTAAGCGCTGCAAATGTTTGCCAGTCAAAGGTCCTTCGATAGAATTCTTGTTACTTAAAAGACAGTCAGTGAAATGTCTCTTGATCAAATATTCGTCAGTTAAATATCCAGCAGTTAAATATCAGACAGTAAGATGCCCTTCAATAGATTGTCTATTGCTCAAAAAAACAGTGAGTGAAATGTTCATCGGTCAAATATCCGTCAGTTAAATGTCCAGCGGTCAAATATCTGACAGTACGATGACCTCCAATGAAATGTCTGCCAGTCAAAAGTCCTTCAATAGAATGTCTATTGCTCAAAAAACAGTCAGTGAAATGTTCATAGGTCAAATATCTGTCAGGTAAACGTCCAGCGGTCCAATATCTGACAGTACGATGACCTTCAATGAAATGTCTGCCAGTCAAAAGTCCTTCAATAGAATGTCTATTGCTCAATAAACAGTCAGTGAAATGTTCATAGGTCAAATATCGGTCATTTAAGTATCCAGCAGTCAAATATCTGAGAGTACAATGTCTGTCTGTGAAATGTTTGCCAGTCAAAGTTCCTTCAATAGATATTTTGCTGCACAAAAGACAGTCAGTAAAATGGTCATCTTTCAAATATCTGACAGTAAAATGTTCTATCCGACCAGATGTTCCGCGTGTTCTAAATAAGAAATGACAAAACATGCGTCGTAATGGTCATTAAAATTTGTCACGATAATGGATGACCTCTTAACAGTTATCAATATTATTGATAAATACATTAAATTGAACATAACTTTCCATTTTGATATCAAAATAATTGTAAAACGCGTCTAATTAATGTTCGAGTACAAAGAAAATACTAAATAATGTCTCCTTGAGACAATATCAGGAAGTTAAAAATTATCCATCAGTAACACAGGTAAATGATTGGTTATAAAGTCCGAGTCGGAACTATAAGTAGTCGTTTCTCATCCATTCAGTCTATAGTTTGGTTCGAGACCCGAGTGGTACTTACTAAAATAAATAGACTGCCGGAAAGTAATAATATTAAGCTTGTGAATAAATGAAGACTGATAGAATAATAATAAAAATATACATACTTTGAATATATACTATAGCGACATCTATCGTACGATGATAACAATGATATAAATACTAGTTTCAACGCAAGTCAGTCCAGGCAGGGCAATGGCGCAGTTCGCCGAGCGGTATGAATACCTGGGCATAGTTGGTTTCCAAGGTCCGCGGTTCGCATCCCGCTTCTGCCGTTATTTTTGTGCTTGGATTGAAGCGTTGAAAAAAGAATTTTATGTATAGTATATGTATATTTAAGTAATACTAAATAATACATTTGTCATTATTTTTTTGACCGACGACAATGGCACATTGTGAGCGCGGTTCTCGTTCATCATCATCATCAGCCTGTATCAGTCCACTGTTGAACGTAAGCCTCCCGCATGAGTCTCCATCCTCTTCGATCCTCCGCCTTCCGCATTCAGGTCACTCTTATGTCTTCTTATGTCGTCAGTCCATCTTGCAGGGGGTCGGCCAATGCTTCGTTTGCCAGTTCCTGGGCGCCATTCCAATACTTTTCTTCCCCATCGACCGTCGTCTCTTCGACAGATATGTCCTGCCCATTGCCACTTGAGTGTGCCTATTCGTTGGGTGGCATCCACTACTTGGGTTATTCTTCCATATCCGATCCCTAATTGCACCTACTACAAAATGAAACTTCGCAAAGATGGAAAAAGCAGACAGCCATTGACGCATCTTTATTTCCGGGTGGGCCAAACCAGGCACGTGGTCTACGTGAAGCGAGAAGAAACTATTTATAGAATGCATCCTAGCACACGTGTGAGAAGAAGAAGATGTGCATCTGAACGAGCTATAAGCAATAAATGAGACTTCACACTATACTTAACCCTCCAATAACGAACGCCGTTTTTTATTGGTAACGAATATTTTTTACGTTAACACAGCCGGGGATCGAATCCACGACCTTTAGCTTGCAAAACAAACGCTTTGACCATTGAGCTATATCCGTCGGCATTAATTTATTACAATAATTCACTATGAATGGATGTCGCTTACTGGATTTCTGTCGTCTACCGCCGATTTTAATAAATAGACTATGACTGGCATTTTACAGGTGAGGGATCAAATTCACACCAAAAAGGAGAATTATTTGTAATGCTTAGAAATATTTTTTTAATCTCCGTCGGGGATCGAATCCACGACCACGGTCATCATAATATTTATAGAATTTTATGATGGATAATACTTGGATTACCCCGAAAGAGGACCTAGCCCCTGGACACGACCAGGGATGGAATATATGGAGGACCCTTAACAGACTTCGGACCTGAGTATGCAAGACGAGGACACAAATTTAACTCTGGCAGTTTTACAGCGGACCGACTGAATGCGACTGCGGCGTGGAGCAGACCCTGTCATACCTTCTGGAATGCGCACCGTGTCGGACCGACGGTTGGCAGCGCCGAGATGTCAGACCGCGCCGTCAGTTGACAGTCGGAGCTCGCGACCGTTATGGCGCGCGCCTAATAGCGTGCGCCACAACGTCTTGTTGTTGCAAGTGTTTGACAAATAAACCGTGATAATATGTGAAACGATAACAAGTTTTTTGTATTGTAAACCTGATCCTGCATCCTGCTATCCAGTAAATTGATATGAAATAAGAGAGGAGGATATCACTATCTAACAATGATCCACACTCAATGCTGCTTAACTTCAATGATTATGTACGAACGCCAGTGTTGCAACATGGTATTGTTGTTGGTAAAATACGAGTTGTGAAATAATTAATATTTTAAATGCTAATGTTATGAGTGTGAGTCGTTGTACGTGGGAGGAAACAATGATGCTGGAAGAGAATTCCAAAGCTTACCTGCAATAACGCTTACGAAACTGTAAACTTAAAGGATATTGCAAAACTAAGTACTCATTCGTTATATTATGATATATATAATCGTGTCGGAAACAACAGGGTCAGAACCTGACTGCTCAAAAGAGGGCGACGTCGATGGCGTTACTCCCGACCGTCATCAGGTCTTCCTGGGTGCAGCTACTACAGCGCACACTCCAGAAGGCGTGACAGGGTCCGCTCCACGCCGCAGTCACATTCAGTCGGTCCGCTGTAAAACTGCCAGGCTTTCATTTGTGTCCTCGTCTTGCATACTCCGGTCCGAAGTCTGTTGAAGGTCTACTTGGAAACATATTGTATATGATTTCCAATACCCTCCAGAACAGAAGTTTTGAGTGCTTAAAAATAGTTGTCAGTTTTTTTACGAAATTGGATGATTAGCTCGACGCTATCAATGCCTCTCCCATTGCGTCCTAAAGGACGGCTCAACACACTGAAAAAACCTTAAAGTCATAATATATTACCGTCATATTGTTCGTTTAGCTGACTTTGTTTTACGCACGACATCTCTTCAATCAAAAGTGTACTTGAAGAGAAGGTGGCTGTAGTATCGATAGTATATTTGGTGTTAACTATATAGAATTGTTAGGTAATCGAAATATCCCGATGCCTTCTACCTAACCAACAACACGCTGTTGACAAAAGGCAATTGACAAAATTTTACTCTGCGTTCAATATTGATTAACTTCGATGATTGTACAAAAGCTGGTTGGGTAAAAATTTACCGTAAAATGTTTATTGTATCGTGTTAAGGACTGGCAAGCTCGTCGTGAGCGTAGCGTATATTACGATGATCTCTGTCATTTTGACTTTGTATGCGTTGGCGTTCTCTTAACAAAACAAACTCGGTACACCCGTTGTATAGAATTATTTTTAAACTATCTGTAGCCAGAATCTTGCACCGTGTGACGCTTGCAGGGGTGGCTAAACAGAGTTTTTTTTTCGTTTTTTTTTTTTCAATATTAAACGAAATAAAGCATTAAAAAAAAACATATCCATCGTTGTAGAGCCTGTATCTTTCCCAATTTTTTAATACGTCTGTGAATCTTCGTATCTCAATAAAACCCAATGCAGCCGTATAATAAGGTTAGAATGGGTTTTTTCATTTATCACAAATTGTCACCACTCAGTTCTGTCAGCTGCCACTATTCATATTGGGCTTAAAAGGACCTCGGAAATGCTGGAGCGGCATTTAATTCCGTGCGCAATATCTGGAACTTACTCGATTGAAGCAAAGTTACAACTATACAGCACCTGTATCGTCACCTTCTTCTCTACCAAAAGCCAAAGCAGATGTCTGCTTAGAATACTAGGGTTACGATGGCTTGACTTTGTGAGGAACGACGAGGTGATTGAGCGAACAAGGCAGCGTTCCGTGTCGGTATCGATCAATCGTGGGAGTTTCCTCTAAGCAATTTTGGCCACTGCACAGAAGTGCCAAAGAGAAAGAACCCATGAATGATATTAGAATCGCATTCACAGGTTAAAAGGAGATGGAAGATAGATTCTGGATCACTGGATGTCTCGCTAACATAATTTATTTCGTTAACGAGATCTATCGATCTCTGGACTCTACGATCACTGGACAATTCTTTAGGTAAAGTTAGATTAGCGAGACATCCAGTGCACCAGTTGACACGTGCACCAAATTTTTCGTGCACCAGACGTCCAGTGCGCCCCACGTCGTTATCGATGATTCGTTGAACGAATTATCTTGGAACGATAGGTAGTGACACGTCTCGGAATGCCGGGATTCAACGCGCCCTAACATAACCTAACCTTGCGTATTGTTTCGCATGTAAAGCAATGTACACCTCATCAGTATTCCGAGCCCTGCACGCATTACAATACAATCGTTCTTATTGCCATTCAAGCGAACTCAATTTTTTATAAATTAATATTAGTATTGCGCGGTCCTGCACATTTCGATTATGAAGATTCTATAACATAAAAGGCATAACTTAAACACTGCATGCGTTGCATACTGTAATATCCGCGAATGTATTTTTTTGCATGTGCAAGGTTATCATATATATATAATCGTGTCGGAAGCAACAGGGTCAGATCCTGTGTGCCCAGAAGTGGGCGACGTCGATGGCGTTTCTTCTGGCCATCATCAGGTCTTCCTGGGTGCAGCTATTCGGGCAAAGCGCACACTCCAGAAGGTGTGACAGGGTCTGCTCCACGCCGCAGTCACATTCAGTCGGTCCGCTGTAAGACTGCCTTCATTTGTGTCCTCGTCTCGCATACTCCGGTCCGAAGTCTGTTAAGGGACCTCCATATATTCCACCCTTGTTCATGTCCAGGGGCTAGGTACTCTTTCGGGGCAATCCAAGTATTCCGCTCAGTTGCGCTTCTCCACATGTTCAGTCGCAGGGTGGCCTCGGGTATCACCAGTTCCGTTGTCGACTGTAGGAAACATCTTCTAAGGTTATCATGAAATTTAAATACAATATGGCCTTCATATTTGAACGCTTCTCGGCCTAAAAGCAAATAAATCTTCAAAACACGTTAATTTCAAAAATAATTTTAGTTTTCGCTTTAATGCGCCAATGGCACATTGTTAGCGCTAACATCTTCCTCTCTTTCAGAAAAGTGTTATTCAGTCGCGTCGTGGCAGGATAAGGAGCAGAATGACAGCACACAGACTTTTTCAGAAGCACATTGACATACATATATTTACGATATGATTTACAAACTTCCGGCCCAGGCGGAATGACATGCCGCCGGCCGTAAAGCTTCTCGGTCGTCAGCACACAACTCCGCGCTCGTGATGGGCTCTCTCAGTACCACAAGCGGTGGTCTATATCACTAGTCACAAATGCCAATATGGCGGGCACATTCATGTCTGACAAGCGAACAGAAATAACAGACGAAAGATGGTATGTCGAAGTTTTCGGTACCAGTCAGCAAGGGGTATAACATGCTGATATCTGTGCGTTTCTTGAAGTTAAGCAGCTTTGGACGCCAACAAAAACTTGAATGGGTCACCGCGTGTTGCTAATCGTATGTTGCTACCTGGATTAAGCCGCTACTCTAGACCAGAACCCTTCATTTAAAATCAGATTAATAAACCACTTTTTTTAATGTAAGCACATACAAGAGAATACCGACAGATGGTGATAGTAATTCTGATATCTCATATGTGGAATTCTATGACACTTACCACGCTGCATATGGCTAAGCGCTGCATGTGGGGTTATTGATCCGCCAACGTCATAAGCTACAGCCCAAGATTCAGGCATCATCCTTAATTATTACAGGAATTTACTATGAAAGGGTGGTCTTCACGGGACGACTTTCTTCTACCACCAATTTTGATTAATAGGCTATGACTGACTTTTTACAGGTGAGGGATCAAATTCACACCAACCGGGCTTATAACTTATTTTAGAGCTCAGAAATCGTTTATTTTTTTTTATTTATTTTTTTTATCTCCGTCGGGGATCGAACTCACGACTTTTGGCTTGCAAAGCAAACGATTTCACCATTGAGCTATACCCGCCGGCATTGCTCCATACGCTTCAGTTAAGGAAGGCGGACTTGGTGATGATGAGCGATTCAAGCCTTTGCCATAACCCCCTTACCATAAGTTGTCGGATGTGGTTTTTAACCCTTTTGATGTACAACGTTGGTACTTTGTGAGGGTTATTTTTATATAATAGATCACGTATCGAGTTTCCAATATCAAGAGGGGTTAAAAATGAAAAAAGAAACCACTCAACTGTGATGAAATGGCATAGTATGCACCGATAGTACATTGTAAGCGCGGCTCTCGTTCGATCACCGAGTATGTACAGCTAACCCTCTTAAAACATGCATGATATTAAAATTATAATTATTTTTAATTTCATTCCTATTTCGATAAATACCCGGTTGGTGTGAATTTTTGCCTTCACCCGTAGAATGACAGTCATAGCATATTATTTAAAATTGGCGGTAGACGAAATTCGTCCTGTAAATATCACCCATTCATAGTGTTTTCTTGTTAAAAAATGATGATGCGTGAATGCCGCACTGTAACATATAACGGTTCCGCCGCATTTTGTCTCAAGACAATTCATTATCAGACTCATCGGTAACGACGTAGGGTGCACTGGACGTCTGGTGCACAGGACATTTGCTCGCCGGACAACTGGTGCATTGGATGTCTAGCTAACCTAACCTAACCTAATCCTAAGTTATTGTATAAACGAGACCTATGGATCTCTGAACTCTACGATCACTGGACAAATCCTTAAGTAAGGTTAGGTTAGCGAGACTGCCAGTGCACCAGTTGTCCAGTGCGCCAAATGTACCGTACGAATTGTCTGGGTGCGAAATGCGGCGGAACCGATCCACATGCAGCGCTTATTCGTACACAAAAAATGGTAAGCGTCATATTATCCACATATGAGATTTCTACGTTACCGTCTGTCGGTATTCTTCTGTATGTGTCAACATAAAAAATAGAACATAATTTATTGGTGTAATAAATAATTAAAAGCATTGAAATGAATATTTTTTTTTTCAAATTTTATTTCTTCAAAAGTATCCACATTATTTTCTATCAAGCAATCGTTTTTTAAGTTTTATTTTACTTATTATACTTATTTTACTTACCCAATAATACATATATGTGTTGAAATCAGCACGATGTAGCCCTTGCTGACTGGTACCGAACACCTCGATAAACAATCTTTCGTCTCTTATCTCTGTTCGCTTGTCATACATTTATGTGCTGCCATATTGGCATCTTGGACGAGTCCACTCACGGGTGTGTGAGTTACATAGTTTCGCCACCGACGGCGCTGGTGACCGACCACGGGTCAGTTATTTGTGGACAACCGAGAAGGTCGCATTACAGCCAGCGGCATGTCATCCCGCCTGGCCAGAAGCTTGTAAACTCTTAACGTAAATATATGTCAATGTGCTTCTAAAAGAAAGTCTTTGTTTTGCTGACCTGCTCCTCATCATGCCCTCGCGCGACGGGATAACACCTTTTTGAGAGAGAGGAGGATGTTAGTATCTCTACCTAACATTTTGTCTATGGTTACTTTAGGTTAGATTTCTCTTCTATTTCGTCTACAGTTGAGTATCACAAATATTCCAAATTTCAAATTTAAATTTACTTGTTACGAAAAATAAAAACAAAACCTTACACAAGAATATTCCTTATTTTTAAATATTTATCGCATACGATAATGGAGATCCTTTTTTCAATATTGCGCAATTTAGTTTGAAGTCTTTTTAGTCATTAAGGAAACGTATTTTAACACTTGGATCGTTTGCTTACACGGCCCATTTATTTTTTTGAGGTCCTCCAGCCATAAAAACGTCACCTAATGTTACTTTGAGAACCGTAAAATTCCCCGCTCTTTTACATATAAAAAAAAAAATCTTTTCAGAAACATTACAAATATAAATATATTTAATACGATCCTGAAATAACATATAATACAAGAGAAACAATTAGCTATTTACTGTTATTAACAATAATTATTAAAAAGTCCCGAAGCTCGCTAAACAGTAGACTCCACGAAATTAATTTGATAAATAAATTCGTGGAGCTCATGTCGAAACTAGGCTTCTCTCAAGTTTAATATAGCAATATTCGAGGCATTATGATTGAACACTCTGATCACTATCTTAAGAGGCATAGTCTCTGGCAGGTTAGTATTACCTCTAGGAAGAACAAACAATCTTTGCCTCCTTGTCTTTAAATCATTTAAATGGGCACTACACATCCCTGCTATCAATGCAACTAATCATCATCTTTATAATCCGCTTTTTTAACTGGAGCATATGAACGTCACGAACTACTGCCACAATGCTCTGTCATCAGCCATAGTCTTCATATCATCCACCTTCAGCTATGCTTTCCTCGAATACATTATATGTATTGACATCAGCATGTTATAGCCCTTGCTGACTGGTACAGAAAACATCGATATACAATCTTTCGTCTCTTATTTCTGTTCGCTTGTCGACATGCATGTGTCGCCATATTGGCATTTGGGACTAGTTATATAGATCGCCTCTTGTGGCGCTGGGCGAGAACCCATCAAGAGCGCGGCAGCTGTGTGCTGACGGCCGAGAAGGTCGCTGTACGGCCAACCGGCATGTCATTCTTGCATGTAAAGTTTATCGTAAATATATGTCAATGTGCTTCAGAAAAAGCTGAAAATGTTATTAATCTGCTCCCCATCCTGCCCCTGCGCGACGGAATAACAACCTTTTAAGAGAGATGAGGATGTTAGTATACATAGATCCCGAGATAGGTGCGAACACGACGGCTGGATGTAAGGACAGCTGTAGTTTATGCTCTCCTGCGGCATTCTCGATACATGTTCCGACCACGTCCACCATGTAGTATGGTGGCTGCCTTGTTCATTGTCACCTCTTCATTCTTCACGAAGTCAAACCATCGTACACCAAGAGGCCGATCACGAGCGCGGAGTTATGTGTTGACGACCGACAAGGTAGCATTGCGGCCAGCGGCATGTCATCCCGCACGGCCGGAAGCTTGTAAAGTTTTAAGTGAATAAAATCATTGTGCTTATAAAAGAGAGTCTTTGTTTGCTGACCTGCTCCTCATCCTGCCTCACGCGACGGAGTAACATCTTTTTGAGAGAGAGGAGGATGTTTCAACCTTTAAAACGCATCAATACCCAACTCAAATGCTTTTACTCTAACCAATCTAAGGTGAAATTGTAAAAATATCTTAACTACTCGACAGCCACAACGTCGCAAGTCTCACTGCGTCTCTTTACGACTTGCAACATTTTGGTATTTGGTATCGGAATGTTTATTTATTTATTTTGTTCATCCAAGACGCAAACCATCCTCTACTTCCTGCCAGATGGCGCACGCGTTGTTTGGAAAAAAAACTTTTGATTTTAAAAAAATATGTTACATGTTGAATCTAAATATATATTTGATGATTGTAGATGTGTTGACAGGCCAAAGCCCATCCTAACATCTAATCTCCAATATATGGAACACTTACAAGCTTTCGGTATATTTGCAAGTGTATATTTATCAGTTTCTTGAAGAGATTCCGATTGTAGGAAGGAAGAAACACAGACGCTGGAAGAGCATTCCAAAGCATACCGGTGGCATTAAGGAAGGAACTTTGGGAACTGCTAGTTCTTGGTCGACACACATTAACAGTGTATGGATGTTCGGCAAGTGTGAGACGGTTTTTTCGGTTGTGGGTGGGTGCACGAAGAATTAGTTCTTTAAGTTCCGAAGAGGAGCGACCGTGGTAATAACGGTAGAAAAGACTAAGCGAACCAATCTTACGCCTGTGTTCCATTGATTGCATGTTAGACGTAAGAGTGTCATTGTTTATCAAACGAATTGCTCTTCTTTGAATTGAGTCAATTAAGTTTAGAAGGTATTTTGGGTCTCCAACCCAAAGGTGACTGCCGTATTCAAGGATAGGTCGGATTTGTCCTTTATATAGAAGAAGTTTTTTATCCTCAGTGATCTATAGATATATAATACACCTAGTTTTTTTGGATGCGAGACCAACTTTATACTTAATTGGCTCGTAATATTTGAATTCTATTCATAATATCTGTCTTGATTTGTTACATTATATTTTGATATCCCCCTATCTAAATTGGGTATCGAATTACTGGGTGACAGGGTGCAGGAGCAGATTAATAACACAAAGAACTTGATTCTGGTTCACAATTCGCGATTATTTTATTAAATACTTGCTTTTTCGCCCGACCGGTATGGCATTCGCCGTACCGGTCGACTCGTAACCGACAACTGCCGAAATCTATGACATGCAGCGCCACCAATGATCGCGGCAAAAAAACAAATTAAATATGACAGTTGCACCAACATGAAATGGAGCAACTCTCATAACAAATAAAATGGCGTATGCAAACGCCTGCATAATATTATATAATTAACACTAAAATGATTAGATGTGCATGTTAGGCGAGCGAACAAAAATAAGAGACAAAATATCGTTTTTCGAGGCTTTACGGTATCAATCTAAAAGAACTATATCAATCTAATATCAATGTATAGTTCACGACGGCTTTTCAGGGCGTATGAGATCAAGATTTGAATAAAAGTCAGCTGTAGTTTAAGCTCTCCTACGGCATCCATGTCGCAATCAGTTCCACCTTTGTCGCTCGACCCACTGTAGACGGAATGCCTAACATTTCCACTCCTGCACCTCGTCATTTATCACAACGTTTGGTTCTAAAGATCGGCCTAACCCAACCAGCGATATATATATATAATCGTGTCGGAAACAACAGGGTAAGATCCTGTCTGCTCAGAAGTGAGCGACGTCGATGGCGTTACTCCCGGCCATCATCAGGTCTTCCTGGGTGCAGCTACTCGGACACAACGCACACTCCAGAAGGTGTGACAGGGTCTGCTCCACGCCGCAGTCACATTCAGTCGGTCCGCTGTAAAACTGCCAGGCTTTCATTTGTGTTCTAATCTTGCATACTCCGGTACGAAGTCTGTTAAGCGACCTCCATATATTCCACCCCTGGTCGTGTCCAGGGGCTAGGTCCTCTTTCGGGGCAATCCAAGTATTCCTTTCAGTTGCGCTTCTGCACATGTTCAGCCGCAAGGTGGCCTCAGGTATCACCAGTTCCATTATCGACTGTAGGAAACTTCTTCTTGATGTGAGCCGCGTGGTTATCTTTTGATTAGCAACAGGCGATGACCCATTTAAATTTAGGTGCTTGCCCATCATCACTTTACTTCAGTTATCTAACGGAAGCCTCGCTCACGATGTGCCATTGTCGTTGGGCTATGCACATGATCGTACTTGTGTGTTATTGCCATGAAACCTTGTAATGCTAATGTCCTTTAGTAAGGAGAACTCTTGTTATCTTAACTACTTTAAATACTCTAGGGAATTCCGGCGGAGAACTAAGAAACTTTCGTATTGCAGTGGATTCACAGATAGGCAACCATTTGTTTGAAAATCTACGTGAAAAATCAATAAAATTAAAAACAACAGATAAAAAATCTAAGCAAATATAAAAAAAGGCACTTTGGAACTTTGACAGTTCTAAGTCTCTGTAAGTAATCTGTCAAATTTCCTGTCATTTATTAATTTTTTTTTGCCAGATCGTCTATGTTCCCATTTGAACCTCAAGTTATACAGGTGTTTTGGGTCAATGCATATACAATTTGAGCTAAAAGAACTGTAACTGAAATATTTTTAGTAAAAATAAATATTTTTGGCTTTCTTATTAACCCATATGACGGTTCCGCCGCATTTCGTTCACTGACAATTCATTCAACGACTCATCGGTAACGAAGTTGGGCGCACTGGACGTGTGCTTCAACATATATGGTTTCCGGGAGCCTCCAAAACAAGAGCCTGCAAATTTGTATACATTGCGTCTGTAGTACCAGAGAAATATTTAGCTGTTCAATAAACAGGTGTTTTTTAAAGAGATTGCATGATGATTCCCACAATCCCGATGTAAGGACATTTTTTATCCTTAAGGGGTGGCTCAAGCCTACCAGAGGTATCTAAATAAATATTATTATGACTGTTCAACCATATCGCCTCATATAACGATATATTCCACTTGAGAGAAGCCCAGTTTCGACATGAGCTCCACGAATTTATTTATCAAAGTAATTTCGTGGAGTCTTCTGTTCAGCGAGCTTCGGGACTTTTTAATAATTATTGTTAATAATAGTAAGTACCTAATTTTTTCTCTTGTATTTTATCTTATTTAAGGATTGTATTCAATAATTGTAATGTTTCTAAAAGAAAATAATAAATAACACTGAAAATATTTAATATATTTCGATGGTTTACAATGGCGTGTACTCAGATTTACTGCATGGGAAATCGTACTACGTAAGGAAGAGAGATAAGACTTCTGGGGGAAAATGGACTTCCAGAGAGACTAATGGTAGTTATACTAGTCTAGAATATTCTAGAATTCTGAATTTTCTGCGACTGTTTCCACTGTTGCTTCTGGCTTATGCACCGCATTAGAGTAAAATAGCTAAACAACGGGAATGCAACATTGTAAGCGCGTATTTCTTTCGATCGCCGAAGTTAAGCCAAAATAGATGTAGATCAAAAAATTGTATAGGTCAACGCCTGCTTCTTACTACGTATCGTTAGTTGTAACATCCTCCTCTCTTTAAGAGGTAGTTATTCAGTCGCGTGGTGGCAGTATGAGGAGCAGATTAACAACACAAAGACTTTTTCTGAAGCACATTGACATTTATAATTCGACAACTTTACAAACTTCTGGCCTGGACCACAGTATTAAGACCGGGCTGCAATACGATATTTTTCGCGATTGGCACACGACTGAGCGCGCTCGTGATGGGCTGTCGCCCATTGCCGCAAGTGACGATCTACGTTACAAGTCGTAATAACAGCAATACAAAATGACGACACATACATGAACGACAAGCGAACAGAAATAAGAGACGAAAGATTGTATATCGAGGTTTTTGGTACCAGTCAGCAAGGGCTATATCATGCTGATTTCAGTTGGTTAGATAATTAATTTCTCTTCTGAGAAATAACCATTTCTTTTTTTATTGTTATTGTTCTTGTTCATAGAAATTTACATCCTCCCCTCTAAGTTCGTTAATGAATTGCATGGTGGCGGGATGAGGAGCGGATTAACAACACAAATACATTTTCTTAAGCACATTGACATGTATATTTCGATAACTTAACAAACTTCTGGCCCGGACCTAGTCACAGCATTCAGGCCGGGCCAACGATAATATTACCTCGATGCGCCACGATGGTCTTCTTCACGACATTGGGGAAGGGATGTTTGAGGGTTGAAACTGCAGAGGGCGTTCTAGGCGGGAGTATTTGCAGCAAGTGTTCGAGGACATGAGTTGCAGCTGTTATGCTGAGCTGAAGAGGGTTGCAGAAAATCGAAAAGAGTGGAGATCGAGATACAAGATTTTGTTGCTGCAAGCCAATGCACCGGATTGATACTACGAAGAAGAAAAACGCCGCTCAGGTCTAATTGTTCTAGGCTTCGAGAGTATCGGACTAATTACCTTATCAAAACTTTCAAGGAAGGTTGACTGTATATACTCGTGTATTAATTATATATAGTTTTATACCTTGTGTATTCTTCGTAGTGTCAATCCGGTAGATTGGCTTGCAGCAACAAAGTCTTGCATCTCGATCTCCACTCTTCTTGATCTTAAATTGGGATGTCTTTTAGACCTTTAATGTGGTATTTTCCCCTTTATTTCCAAATCCCAATGCCGTTGAACACAAAGGTTTATCCACCTTTGGAGAGCATTTACTACCTCCAGGACAATAGAGTGCCCTAACCAGCTTGACCTGATGAGGTTAGTTGGGTGTTAGCTTCTTCCGGCCAACATTCGGTCGCTGTCTATATTGGCCGACTGTTGTCGCTCACCCCCCACCGCGAGAAGGAGATAGATCAAGATTTTTCTTTCATGAAACCTTTGACCAAAAGGCATTTTGCAGTACTTTTAGGAGACAATTTTTGTGTTTTCAAAGAATTTATATTTTTCAGAATAATAGCTGTTGTGGGGCCTGATGTGTAATGGAGAGACCGGAAGTCGAGCCATGGCCTCACAGGACAACAAATACACTCCAGAAGAGACAATACAGGTTAGTGTATTTCTGCCATCTCACTCAACCCTTTGGTTACTAAGCGTCGAATATTCGACGCTCATATAAACATTTTTTTAAGGTTTATATAGCAACCACCTATGGATTATTTTTTTTATTTTCCATAAAAAAGGTTTGCATCTTTGATATTTGAATAATATTAGTTTGAAACATATCGTACGCATTCATACTTCAAGCTTTGTGTGATGTGTTGTTAGAAAGTTATCATAAATAAGTAATGCATCAATTGGATCCTTTGGTTACTAAGCGACTCATCTAAACACAAGTAACCAGTAATAAACATTTATTACTTACATCATATATGATCTCAAAATCTAAATAAGAGTTTGGATATTTTATTTATTTGATGTTTATATTTTTTTATTGAGAAATATAATTAAAATTGATTGAATTTTTTATTCGCTTAATCTGAAGAATGAACTGTTTTGAATGAACGTTATTTTTACTTTTACAATCTAGCGAAAAAAAGATAAAAATCATGTTAAATTTTTAAAATACTAAAAAATGCTCTAAAATCGCTTTGTTTTTCGCAAGTTTGCTAAGAAAATTCTTAGTTACTGAAGGGTTAAGCATTCATAACCAAAAATAATTTATACATATGTCAATGTGTGTTCAGAAATTCTGATATTTTGTTGGAAATCGGTTTGTTTGTCTCTGACAATTATTTAAGGATAAGGAGGTACAGATTGTTTGTTCTTCCTGGGAGTAATACTAACCTGCCAGAGACTAGGCTTCTTGAGAGAGTGATCAGACTGTTCAACCATATCTCCTCGAATATTGAAGTATTCCACAGGATTGATACTACGAAGAGTATCTCGCACACGTAAAACGTCAGTAAAATGCTAATAATCAAAAGTACCTGCAAAATATTGTGAATTTCTTAAAGGTGTTAGGTTTTCAGTGCGTTTCAGTAAGCAGGTAGGTAGCGTATAGTGTAAATTTCGCTCTGCACTTTACCGCAGGTGGCTGAAAATTTCATGGGCGAGACCGCCGCTGTGTTTCAGGAATACTTTACACCGAGGGGGGATGGAGTCTGACAGAGAATGTTCAACTGTATATAACAAACATTCCAAAAACATGACTAAAAATATTTAAATGTTTTTAATGTTCTAAATTTAAAAAAGCTCATATAAATTGATGAATTCCAATCTCGAGAGCAAGCTCGGTTTAGGAAAGGCTATAGTACTATTGATCATATCCTCGCGCTAGGCCAGATCATTCAGAAAACCGAAGAATATAATCAGCCACTCTGCCTCGCCTTTGCAGACTACGAAAAGGCATTTGACTCAATCGAGACTTGGGCAGTGCTAGATTTACTACAACGCCGCAAAATACACTATCGGTATATAGAGATAATAAAATCTCTTTACAAATCTGCAACAATGATGGTCCAGCTCCATGATAGCACTAACAATTTAACTATAAACAAAGGTGTTGACAAGGATATGTTATATCACCCGAACACTTCACAAATGCCCTAGAAGACATATTTAAGCTGCTATTGTGAACAAAATGTGGAATAAATATAAACAGAGAGTACATTTCTCACCTCCGCTTTGCAGATAACATAGTGCTTATAGCAGAATCACCTGACAAGCTTCAAGACATGCCCTACGACCTAAATGAAGCGTCGAACAAAATTGGTCTGAAAACGTACATGGATATAACTAAAGTCATGATAAATAATCATATTTCTCAGACTTTTGATCCTATTTCCAATGGAGGATCACAAATAGAGGTTGTAAACGACTATTCCTATCTGGGACAAGTAATACAACTAGGGCGAAGTTACTTCTCAAAATAAATCGACAGGCGTATACAACTGGCATGGGCAGCATTTGGAAAACTAAATTGACACATTTTTAAAGCGAAAATTCCGCTATGTCTTATAACTAAGGCATCCTCCCTGTATTAACTTATGACGCAGAGACGTGGAATCTAACAGCAAGTCGTACATATAAAATAAAGGTCACCCAGCGTGCTATGGAGAGATCCATGAGAGGAGTGTCGCTAAAAGATAGAATCTGAAACGAGGAAATACGCAGAGGAACTCAAGTAGTGGAGGCTTTCCAAAGAATAGGCACACTTAAGTGGCAATGGGCAGGACATATCTGTCGAAGAGACGACGGTCTATGGGGAAGAAAAGTATTGGAATGGCGCCCACGAACTGGCAATCGAAGCATTGGCCGACTGACGACATAAGAAGAATACCGGAAGTGACCTGGATGCGGAAGGCGGATGATCAAAGTGGATGGAGACTCATGCGGGAGGCTAACGTTCAACAGTGGACGTATACATGCTGATGATGATGATGATATTCCCCGTCTTTGCATCACAATAATGCGCCATCTCACACTGTAATTTGTGATTATTTTGCAGAAAATTCGATATCGACGCTTTTCGACACCAGCCTGAAAGGACTATATCTAGTTGGTATCAACTTATTCTCGTAATATCTTCTTGGCTTGAATTCTAGACATTTCGAGTACAATTGGGTTCCCCAGCATATATGTAGTTTGGGTATCTGTGGTTCGCTTATGTCCCCACGGGGTCGTAAAGCCTCCTTCCCTTCTTGCTCGCCGCCGGTCTGTTGCCCTGCTTGTGAAATTATATTTGCGGATAGCGCGACTGAAAACCTGAAAATTCCACTTCCTGGCGCACCCTTAATGAAGGCATACGTTCAAAGAGCAAATACAATACAAACAGTAGCTCTATAACGTCTAATCTTCAATTTACAGAACACATACGTTCAGTAGATACACACAAAAAAAATATTTAAATGAAATACATGAAAATTTAATACCTTGTTTTTTATATGAATCACTGTAAGCTATGTTTTACTTTTTTATGTAAACGCATGCAGGAGAGCACAGCCGAACAAAACCAGTGCACCCTATGACGCTCATCCAGGGAGGCTGGACGCTGCATGCGAGAAACGTGTGATTTTTTTTATATTAAAAAAATGTAGAAAAAAATATATAGATGCGTGTTGTACCCAGCAAGTTACACACGAGGTTAGATTATACGTCAGACAAATGGATGAAGAACGTAGGAACCTATTCTATGTCAGCCTCGTTAACCACGCGTGTTGCCCCGACAATTTCCTTGAAGTTTAACAGCAAGGAACCGTCAGAACTGAGCAGTAGTTCAGGAAAATCCTTCCAAAAAATGGTAGAGACTCCCAGGCGACAACGCACAACGCGTGACTTATTCTCATGGATGATGCACTCACATGAGAGAGTGTCTCACTGTCTGTTGTATGCCTGGATCACATGGACATGCCGTCGCAAAAAGAGAGGCCAAATATTTTTAAGAATTCTCTGAAAATTCCGTGTCCGGTAAACGCTTGCGTGAGATGAAAGTCCACGGAGTTCGTCTTTTTTCCACGTCAATAAGTGTTCGATGGATGGAAAAAAATACCTGTTTATTCCACCGGAAGTTGATTTTTGATGCTCTCGAGGTTGTTTTTTGTTCTACCAAATCCGGTTCTTAATCTGTTCAGGGACTTCCAGGTCCGTTAGTCAAGGTTCTTGCCAGTTGGAAGGCCTTCCTTTGGGGTAAAGAAATCCTGTGATGCGACTTGTTGCCAGAGCTGGATTATCTCATTTTCAGACCCGGATGTGAGAGGTTGTGTGTATCTCAGAAAGCTGCTTCGGGACTAATCTGGGTGTTGGGGGTATCTGATTACACAAGCAGTGGGACGGTTGCTTGATTTCCTTGCACACTTCTTCGGCGCATATTACTTTGCGTCCTATGTTTGGTAGTGCAATACCAGCAAAAAGGTATAATTTTGAAATGGGTGTTGGCTTGAGGCAGCCTGTGCCAACTCTGCATGCATCATTCAGGGCAGTATCCAGTTGATTGGTAGTCTCTCATTTACTTATATACGAGTAAATTCTTAAGCAAATATAGAAGAAAACATAGTTTTCTTCCTGAAATTCCTGTAATTTAACACAGAAACGAACTCTCATTGTATTTTCAGTATTTCGACTGCAGGCTGATGAAGTACTAGCCATCTGCTGCATAGCGAAAGTGGGAAAGTGGCTGGGAAAGCTGGCGTGGGTTGGGTTGCGTTTGGGTGGGCTTGGGGTGAGTTTCGGTCGGCTTGGGGGAGTTATATCACGTAGTCGCTACGGCAAGCTACGGCGGCTGCACTACTAATAAATATAGAGATGGGACACATCAAAAATATCTAACTTATCGTATACTAAAAATAAACAATATATATATAATTGTGTCGGAAACAACAGGGTCAGATCCTGTCTGCCCAGAAGTGGGTGACGTCGATGGCGTTACTCCCGGCCATCATCAGGTCTTCCTGGGTGCAGCTACTCAGACACAGCGTACACTCCAGAAGGTGTGACAAGGTCTGCTCCGCGCCGCAGTCACATTCAGTTGATCCGCTGTAAAACTGCCAGGCTTTCATTTGTGTTCCCGTCTTGCATACTCCGGTCAGAAGTCTGTTAAGGGACCTCCATATATTCCACCCCTGGTCGTGTCCAGGGACAATGTCCTCTTTCCGGGCAATCCAAGTATTCCTCTCAGTTGCGCTTCTGCACATGTTCAACCGCAAGGTGGCCTCAGGTATCACCAGTTCCGTTGTCAATTGTAGGAAACTTAATAAATAATAATTCAATTTTACCCAGTTTTAATAACAAGGTTTGTCCGCCTCAAACTCAACAGGCACCCCAGCAGAATTTTACTGATCGTCTTGAAGTGTTCGGTAAAAACCACTTTGTTTTCACATTCTGCAAGACTGCGGTTTCGCTTTCAATGAGAGCTTCGTAAGTCGTACACTTGAGTGCTTGTAAAATATTTATGCAATGTGAAAACTTTATTATATACGTTTTGTAAATACAAAATCGGATTGCAACACCCTTTTAAAGGAAATGGTCTAGGTCTCGGGATTGTAAGGCTAATCATCTGACTTCTTAAAAAATACGATTAAAAAAATCATACGCATTGGAGCTACATTACAGCTACATCCTCTTCAAGTATTCGAACTTCTACTCTGGAGGTTGTTGGGAACAATATATGCTCTCAAGTGGACCTTGAGGTGCAGATATGTCCTACGATTGACTATCATCTCTTCCATGACACACCTAAGTGGAACGCATTTCGGCGATAGAGAAGAGCTGGAAGAAGCGGTTCTCAGGTTTCTACGTGGCTTGGCGGCAGATTTTTTTGACTCGGGCATTTAAAAGCTCGTATACCACATGCAAAAGTGCATTGACCTCAGTGGCGACTATGTGGAAAAATAGGTAAAAGTCTGAACTTTCTAAAAATGTACGCATCAATGGAATTAAACATGTTTTACACTGTGAAAAATCTCATTTTACGGATTACCCTCATAGAACAAAGCATCAAAAGTTTTATCTGACATAACTAAATGGCGGTAATGTGTGATGACTATATGTTCCAGATATGGAATCGATATATGGGAATAAGAAATACTAAAAAAAATACCATTTTTTAATATGCGTCACGTAAAATAATGTGTATTTATGTACCTGAAGATCGTGGTACGCTTTCGACGAAAACAAAAAGGCAGGAGAATGGTCGTGTGGACAACGCGGTGTATGAGACGGAGCAAAGATGCAACGCTCGAGGTTTGAATCGCGCGTCTGTCGATATTTTTTGTAATAAATTGTATGCTTAGAATTTTATATAGTATATTGTACGTGTAATTTTTTTTTATGTAAACGCATGCAAGAGAGCGCACCTTGTCAAGACCAGTACACTCTATGACGCTCAGTCAGGGAGGCTGGACGCTGCATGCGGGAAACGTGTTTGTGGAGATTGTAAGTGTATATTTATCTGTTTCTTGAAGATATCCAGATTATAGGAAGGAGAAAATACAGACACTGGAAGAGCATTAGATAGCTTACCGGTGGCATTAAGTAAGGAGCTTTGGAAGCTGGCTGTTCTTGGTTACTGAAAAAAAAAGCTTAAACAGTTTTCAAAGAGGTTTCTCTTCTTTGCTTGTAGATTTGACATTTCTTGGTTCATCGTCGCACATCACTATGCTTTATCAGCAGCTCGCAGGAAGTCAGTATATCTTCATTCGCAGCCTTCGCACGTAGCTAGGAGATTTGGCCGCCCCACGCCCAACAGGCGCCCCAGCGGAACCTCTCTGCGCGCCCTGAAGGTCACGAGGGAGGAAGTTCAAGGTAAAGGAAAGTCTACGCCGGAAACCTTGAAAATACTCTCAACGTATTCTTCTTCCGCTGATTTCCTTCACTTCTTACTGTAGAATTTTCTGACATGTCTTTGACCAGTCGACAGTTTTAACGTTTCCAAAATCCAATCATGCACATCTCTACCAGGAAGACTGCAATGAATCCTATATCTTTCAATGGTTGTTCCCTTCGATTAAATCTAAAGCTGGCCTAGCTTCCAAAAAACTAGACGTCTTATTTAGATCATGTCGGTATTTCACCGACAAACAACTTACTTTTATAAAAAAAAATACAAATCCGCCCTATCCTTGAATACGGCAGTTACATATGTATTGCGACACAAAATACTAACTCTTTGGGTGTTATTCCGTTGCGTGAGGGCATAATGAAGAGCAGGTCAGCAAAACAAAGATTTTTTCAGAAGCACATTATATTTACGATAAAACTTTACAAGCTTGTGGCCCGGACCTAGGCGCAGCAGTAGGCCGAGCCACAAAACAATATGCTCTCGCCGAAGGGCGGTAGGCAACCGAACTCCGCGATCGGTAAGGGCTCTCGCCCGCGCCACGAGCGGCGGTGTATATAACTAATGCCAATATAGCGGAAACATCCCGGTTTGACAAGCGAACAGAAATAGAGACGTAAGATTGTACATCGAGGTTTTCGATACCAGTCAGCAAAGGGCTATAATCATGCAAATCTGGCCGTGAAAACCTAAGAAGTTATTTGAATTGGCTCAGTTTATAAAAGAGCAATTCGTTTGAAAAACAATAACAAACTTACGTCTAACTTTCAATGTAACATAGGCGTTAGATTGGTTTAGTTACAAACATACTATTATTTTTTCTTCATGAAATAAATAACATTAAAAAATATAATCAACGTTAATTATTTAGGCAAATACTCAGGGATAATGATATATTTTCTAAAGTATACTTTTACCTGAGCTTTTACCGGTATATTATGATCGTATTAGCGGTTCTCAAAGTGTAAAGGGCCCCATTCGGTACCCCCTACTCACAACGCGGCTGCGCACCCCGCCAAATGGCAAATCCATACACGGCCCTCACCCACACTACCACAACAATACACGCACACTGTTTGAAAATGATGCTCTTCTTCGTCACACCTTCAATCATCATCATCATCACCAGTAGCAGCGGCCTCACTGAGCTTGGCATTAGCAGCCTGATAGCAATTAGATTTAAAAAATAAAAAACAGTTTCAATTTCATTTATTTCTTCAAAAATTACATACATTTTAAGCATATCTGCTCCATATTCTAGCATATAGACTTCACAAATTAACGTTTCACACAGTTCTCTAAGCCCGGGTTGTGTGTGTCTCGTCACAGAGCGCCTGTATACCTGGAAGTCCACCGGGGAACATAAATGGTTCCCGGGTGCCTCTATATTATATACAATCTCAACATTCACTTTGAGATCTACGAGTATTTTTCAAATATCAAATCTCATCTCTTCTTCTTCTTCGTGTCAGCGACGTCAAATTATTTTTGTCCAGAGTCTGGCAACATCGATACCGTCTGTTGCCCATCATTAGGTCTTGAGATGTGTAGCTTGTTGGACACATGGAGCATTCCCCACCGCTCGAGTATGTCATTTGTTCTACCAAATCCAGTTCTTAATCTGTTCAGGGATTTCCAGGTCCGCCAGTCAAGGTTTTTACCAGTTGGAAGGATTTCATTTGGAGTAATGAAATCTTCTGATGCGACTTGTTGCCAGAACTGGAGTCTCTCATTTTCAGGGCCGGATGTGAGGGGTTGTGTGGATCTCGGAAAGCTGCTTCGCGACTTCAGTCTGGGTGTTGGGGGTATCTGATTATACAAGCAGTGGGACGGTTGGTTGTTATATAGATAAATACTTTGTATACCTTGTTTTGACATGATTACACTGAGCACTCTTTCACTTTCTTGAAGACTACAGTTTCGCGATTCTTAGAACCAAACAGTTAAGGACTCAAGGATGCCAAATACGTTCTCAGGTTTTTGATGGACAGTGGCAAATAAGAAAAATGAATGACAGCAATCGTAGTGACCATATATTTGAGATGTGGAACGTATATGAGGAGAAAAATGTATGCATAATCATAAAAAATCTCTGCTTTCAGAGAATAAACCTTAAGTCTTTCTTTCCATTCGTTAATCATTTATTGAGGTAGAAAAAAGACTCTCGGAGGTGTCATGCTGTCTGTGAATGTCAATGTCTTAAAACTGAGGCGTTTAACCAATGCATCCTCTCTGTATTAACTTATGGGGCAGAGAAGTTGAATCTAACAGCAAGTCTTACCCATAAAATAAAGGTCACCCAGCGTGCTATGGAGAGATCCATGCTCGGAGTGTCGCTAAAAGATAGAATCCGAAACGAGGAAATACGCAGAAAAACTCAAGTAGTGGATGCTACCTAAAGAATAGGCACACTCAAGTGGCAATGGGCAGGACATATCTGTCGAAGAGACGACGGTCGATGGGGAAGAAAAGTATTGGAGAAGGCGTCCAACAACTGGCAAACGAAGCATTGGTCGACCCCCTACAAGATGGGCTGACGATATAAGAATAGCGGGAGTGACCTGGATGCAGAAGGCGGAGGATCGAAGAGGATGGAGACTTACGTTTAACAGTGGACGGATACAGGCTGATGATCATGATGAGGTGTCGTACTACGTTTTCTTGAGCTTAGCGCGTCATCGAGTAGAGCATATTTAAAAGGCGGTCGGCCCAAATGGTCCACGCTGCAGTTCAAGGGAAGGAGAAAGTGCAACATGCCTTCTGTACCCACCGCGGGGGGACCTGGCAGCTGATAGGAGAGGGGGTGGGAAGGCAACGCGCTTGAATTTTACCACTTTTCCAACTCATTTGCTACCGTGAAAATTTTAGTATGAAATATCTGATTTTTATGAAAAGTTTTACGTACAAAATTTTGTAACGAAAAAAAGCACGACATTAAATTTTTTGGAAAATACTTTTTAATTCACGTTTATATCACTCATCATCATCATCATTACCTTTTTTTATGTAAACGCATACAGGAGAATACCGACAGACGGTGATAGTAATTCTGAAGTCTCATCTGTGGATTCTATGACGCCAACCATGATGCATATGGCAAAGCGCTGCATCTGGAGTGTTGATCAGCTAAAGTCATAGACTACAGCTCGAGATTCACGCATCATCTTTATTATTATAGAAATTTACTACTAATGGGTGGTCTTCATTGGACGTCTTTCGTCTACCACAAATTTAAATTGATAGGCTATGACTGGCATTTTACGAGTGATGGATCAAATTCACACCGACCGGGGGGTAATTTTAGAGCTCAGATATCGATTAAAAATTGTTCTTTTATTTTTTAATATCCGTCGGGGATCGAACTCACGACATTTAACTTTCAAAGCAAACGCTTTGACCATTGAGCTATACCCGCCGATAGCTGGAGCTTTAACTGGAACATATTTTCGACACGAACTCCAGCCACAAAGATCTGCCAGCGGCCATAGTTTTCTCCTAATCCTATGTCAGCTCTGCCTTTTTTTTCAATTTTTGTAGAGACCGTATGTTCTCTTGCTTGTCAGCTTTTATTAAGCACACTTTTTGAAGATATACTCTGCCTTTTTTTCAATTATTGCAGTGATGATCCAATCTCCTTAAAAAATCATTGAACACCCAAATATTTCTCTGGTACTAAGCCGCAGTCTATACAAGTTCGCGGACTGTTGCCCTGGAGGCTTCCGGGAAGCATTTATTTTCCCTTGTGAACTTCCGGGTATACAGGTGTTCCGAGACGAGGTATGCACAATCTGTGAGCTAAAATAACTGCTGTAAAAATGTTTCAGGGTTAAAGGCAAACAATCATTTGTAAAGTAAACGTATTACAAGCATTTTTTTTATTTGATTGGTATCGCCTATGAATCATTTCAGTTCATTTAATGATACTGTGTAAAAGGTAGCAAGTGACGGGGTCAATGCACGCGAATATGGCTGCTCGGTGAAAGCCTTAATAATCACATTCCCTTGATAATGCTTTGGGAATGCGGCTTATTGTGATAGGGTGGAGTGTATCAACCCCTTAAAGGGAAGTTCAATTTTTTTTCATGTAAGCACTGACATCCCCCGTTTTTTAAAAAAAGAACGACAAGTCGCGGGTTCGTCACGTGGCCGCGTGGAGGAAGGATGCAGGAACAGATCAACAACACAAAGAACTGTTTTTGACTTGATTTCCTCGTCTGACCGGTATGCCGTTTCGCCGGCCAGACGAGAGGTTAAACGTCAACTGTCGGAACACTGTGACGTACTGCGCCACCAATGATCGCGGCAAAAAATCAAATTAAATATGACAGTTGCACCAACATGAAATGTAGCAACTGTCATAACGAATAAAATGGCGTATGCAAACGCCGTGTAATATTATATAGTTAAGACTAACATTGTTGGATATGCATGTCAGACGAGCGAACAGAAATAAGACACAAAAGGCTGTTTTTCGAGGCTTTACGGCATCAGTCTAAAAGAGGTATATATCAAGCTGATATCAGCACATACAGGAGAATACCGACAGACGGTGAATAGTGATTCTGAAGTCTTATACGCCGTGCTGCATATGCCTAAGCACTGCATGTGGAGTGTTGATTCGTCAGCGTCGTAGACTACAGTCTGACATTCATTACCCTTCCTTATTATTCCTTATTATTTCACGAATTCACTATGAAATATGTTGGGTTGAGCTGCACCTTAGAACATAATGTTTCAGGCTTCGGAAGCACCAGGAAACACGATTCTTTCGTCGACCGCTTGTCATCGGTGTCGCCATAGGGAACCACACGTTTCTCTCGTCGATCACTAATTCAGTTACAGATCACCTTTATGTGCGATGCCGATCGACGCAAGATGGCGCCAACCGTAATCAACTTACAGTAAGACCCCGCTTAGCACCGCTTCATTTAGCGCTGTTCCGGTTTAGCGCTCTTTTATTTCAACTCGGGGATTCCCAGAAATTGTGCGCAGCGCCAGATTTTAAGTAAGAGTGAAGACATCGGACACTCTGTTCATATGGATGAAATAGTGGAATTAACGAAACAAACAGGTCTACATGAGGTAAATGTGGAAGACGTCGAAGAAATAGTTCAAGAAACAGCAGCTAGACTTTTTATTGATGAGCTCAAGGAATTAACTGAGCAAGAAGATAACAAAAGTATTGATATTAGTGATTTCGAAGAAGTGCAAAAAGAGCTTTCGATGGCGTTTTTAAAAAGGAGTTTGACCACTGTAACTGAAATTATGGAACAATTTGTTGAAAATGATCCAAATTTTGACAGGAGTTCAAAAGCAAGACGGGGTGTTATAGATGCTTTATCCACTTATCAACAACTTCTAACAGAACGCAAAAGGAAAACGCAAACTACATTAGATGCCTTCTTGACAAAAAGGCAGAAAATTGGAAACACAGAATAGACTGAATGATCTGACTGACTTATTTGTTTTTATATGTATATTCGTTTATACTGTTTTTATTTTTGTAAGAAATAAATGTTTGATTTTATTTTAATTAAAAAAAACCTAATTATTAAATTTAATACCTAACCAATTTTCTATATATCTTCCCCTAACCCCATTATTTACATGTTAAGATAGCCTTGTTTAGCGCTGTTTCGCATTACGCTCTACTTTGATGGAACGTATCCCCCGCACTTAACGGAATATTACTGTACTTTACAATATTCTGCAATTTTTTTCTTTCTATTAGTGTTCTTTATTTTGTGTTTCTATTAAATTTTTAATTACTTTTACTCTTGAAAGACCCTCCTTAAAAAAAAACAATACAAATCGTGTGACACTCGTGAGTTATGTCGTCCCCCTCTTTATTGCGGCGATAATAAAGTTAAACAGAGACACAAATAGATGTTCCCCTTCCATTGCAGAGGGTACACATCACCTGTACACAAACACACACACGCATAGAAGAAAACGTCACAATAAACATTGCGCGCGTTGCTACGCGTCAAAAATACATTATTTTATTTTGCTTAAAATATATTACAACGATATTGTGAGCGCGGTTATCTTCAAATATGCGAAGTTGAGCAACATTCGTCGCTGACGAAACTTGGATGGGTCACCTCCTGTGTCTTTGGTTAGAGCCGCTTTTTATCAATCAAACGATCTTCTTAAAAAAGTATGCCTCGGATACTACAGCAGCCGGCATTTCGAGTACTCGGGCTTCTGCCCTAGAAGTTGTCTGAAACATACAAGTTATCAGGCGGACCTTCAGAGGCAGAGATGTCTTGGAACATGGAATGGACAGTGTAATACTAGGGGTATGATGATTTGATTTTGTGAGGAATGGTGATGTGAGAGCTGGATAGATACAGGCTGATGAAATAACTTAGGTTTTCCCGGCCAGATTTGATATTGTGGCTTTTTGGTTTAGCCATGTGTGTGTGTATTCAGGATTGAATTTTCAACTAAGTCATCAATCCTGAAATCATTGAAATCGTTCTCTATAAATATGCAAGTTGAGCTTTCGGCATCATTGTTTCCTCCGTCATACAACCAGAACAAAAACAACATGTTGCATAATGGTAATAATACACATTTCCGGCATGGGATTTGGGTTAATTTTATGGTTATGTGTAATGGACGGCTTATGGCGTTTTATGGTGTGTTCATTGGATTTATAGACATCATGAACATGCTGGTTGCATTTATTTTATGGGATTTATCGAGGGGTTCAATCATGAGCTAAAATCAACCGACTGTCACGCAAATAGTGTCCCTGGTTTGAATCCCGATATGATAAAAAGGTTATGACTGGAATTTTACCGGTGAGGATAAAAAAATTCACACCAACTAATTTCGATATCGGAAATCGTTTTTTTTTTTAATTATTATTATTATTTAAATCTCTGTCGGCTTTTCAAGCCAACTTTTCAACCACTGAGCTATACCCGCCGGCCTTCTTCTTTTGATGTAGTCTGTTAAGCGCCACTCCAACACTTTCTTCCTGATCGACTGTCGTCTCTTCTACAGATACATCACATTGCCACTTGAGTGTGCCTATTCTTTGGGTAGCCTCCACTACTTGAGTTCTTCTGCGGATATCCTCGTTTCGGATAATATCTTTTAGAGACACTCCTCTCATGGATCTCTTCGTGTCACGTTGGGTGACTTTTATTTTATGTGTAAGACCTGCTGTTAGATTCCACGTCTCTGCGCCATAAGTTAATACTGTGAGGATGCACTGCTTAAACGCATTAGATTTAAGACATTGCGAAATTTTCGCTTTTATAATGTACTTAAGATTCCCAAATGATGTCCATCCCAGTTGATACACACACACAGATCACACCCACTACCCCATTTATTAACTAACTACCTTATATCTAGTGAAACTCTTTTCTTAAAAGTCATTTACTTGAATACTTCCTACCAATTAACATACCCGCTACTTACAAAAAAGCGACTTTACGTCGCTGGGGTCCTTATCAGAACACGTTTTGGAAGGACGAGGAGCAGATGAGAAACACAGACTTTTTAAGATCACATTGACATATATTCAAGTTAAAAAATGACAAACTTTCGGTCCGAGGGAGAGCGTATGCTTTCAAGCCCCAGCCGGATTGTTGTCCCACAACTCGCTACTGGTAGCGGTCGGGGGACAACTGACGACTGGCCGCTAAGCGCTCTTAGTGCGAGACAGTCCAGTTTCCCGAAAGCAGCGTACAGCCTCCCTGGCTGAGCGGCATAGAGTGAACTGGTCTCGACCAGCTGCATGCTATTACATAAAAAAACGAGTATTTTTCGCCCTCTTTCGGTATTTTCCTGAATGTGCTTACATTTCGGAGTATAGATTTGTTTTATTGATGTCCTATTAAACATGGTGATTGCATTTATGGTGGCCATAAAGTAGCTATATATGGCTGTTTATGGGTATTAAATAAACAACGATTACTTTTAATTATTTGATTTTGAATGTTGAAATAGAGAGTGACATCAGCATGATGTAGTCCTTGCTGACTGTTACCGAAAACCTCGATATACGATCTTTCGTCTCTTATTCCTGGTCGCTTGTCGTGTATTTAGCCGTGTTGTCATTTTGGACGGTTTCAACGTAAATATAATCAGTGTGCTTCTAAAAGAAGGTCTTTGTTTTCTGACCTGCTCCTCATGCTGCCCTAACGCGACGTAATAACACCCTTTTTGAGAGAGAAGGATGTTAATAGATAATAACGGCAAAAGCTCATTGCAAGCGCGGTTCTCGTTAGATCATCGAGGTTAAGCAACATCGGTCGGAGACCAAAAGTTGGATGGGTTACCGCTTGTTTTTTATAGCGTGACGTTGGTTATGTTGAACTGTCTCTCAAGATAAAATAATCCGTCGAGTTTATCTTCCGATCTTGTTCAAAATTCTGATTAACAAATCACTCAAAATGTGTCACGGATACTAGAGCAGCCTTCTCTTTAAAAACCATATATATTCCTAAGTGTATCTCCGGGGACATAGATGTCTTGGGACAATGGCAGCTGAGAGATCCGAGTGGCACCAATTCAAGGTGACCATATTCTAGATATATGGAATGTATTTGGCAAGAAAAAAATGTTACAATAAGAAACGAAAAACTTTGGATGGGTCGCCGCCTGTTGATAACTGTGTGTCTTTGGTAAGGTTGAGCCGTTTCTTAGGACAAAACAATACTAGGCTCAGAAGCATCGGGCTATTCAAGAGATCTCCTTGAAATTGGTGATTAACGTACACTCCAAAATATGCCTCGGATACTACAGCAGCTTTTCTTTCAAGCAACTGGGCTCTTTCCCTAAATGATGTCAGGAACCATATATGTTCCCAGATGGACTTCCGGGTGCATAGATGTCTTGTGACATCTATGCAGGTAGAAGGGAAAATAGTAGTACTTAATCTTAAGTACCTTTTTATGTTATCGCATGCAGGAGAGCACAACCGGTCGAGACCAGTGCTCTCTATTGCGTCCAGCTAGAGACGATTAGACGCTGCATGCAGAAAACGTATTTTGTGTTTGTGTGTGGGTTGAGGAGATTGCAATTATATATTCATCTGTTTCTTAATCCTTTCGCATCGGTTGTCGGCATATGCCGTCAATGATTCCCCGACCGTTGACATCGGTTGATATAATATATCGTTTTGATACTTTCAGTACACATTGTGACATTTACAGTAGGACATTGGAAGTGCAGTCATTCTGTTTATCAACCTATATGTATTCTTTACAGGAATCTGTAAAGCATGTAAATAAAAATCATTGGATTGCGTCACAGGAGCGATTTTTCTGTCAACCACATGTGTGAATGTCACCACATGTATGGAGTTATATAATGAACGTTTATTAAATAAAATAGTTTTTTATTCATCATCTGATAGCTAAAGGATACAAGAACCAATGTGATATTCATATATATAAATAGGTCAGATAATTACATTAATGCTTCAAATACTTGTTTTAAGCGAAAAAAATGTTTTGAAAAATTCACGCCGTATTGACAGTATAATTTGTATTAAACCGAGCCGTAACGAAAGGGTTAAAATAATTGATTTTAAAAAGGAGGAAACACAGATGCTGAAAGAGCATTCCAAACCTGCATTTAATAAATTGTTTATTTATGTTTTTTTCTGGATTGTAATAAACGTAACTTTGTAATGTTTCTGAATGCTTCAAAAAAATTAATTCGAATTTAAACAGAGTGGCGAAAAATTGTGGTGACTATATGTTCCAGATATGGAACAGAAGAAAAAAATATTCACATGTTTTTTTTTTATGTTAACACATACAGGAGAATACCGACAGATGGTGATAGTAATTCTGAAGTTTCATCTGTGGAATTCTATGACGCTTACCATGGTGTATATGGCTAAGCGCTGCATGTGGAGTGTTGATCCGCCAACGTCATAGACTACAGCCCGAGATTCACGCATCATCCTTTATAATTACAGGAGTCTACTATGAATGGGTGGTCTTCGCGGGACGACTTTCGTCTACCACCAATTTTAATTGATAGGCTATAACTGGCATTTTACGGGTGATGGATCAAATTCACACCAACCGGGGTATTTTAGAGCTCATAAATCGATTAAAAATCCTTTTTTATTTTAATCTCCGTCGGGGATCGAACCCACGACCTTTGGTTTGCAAAGCAAACGCTTTACCATTGAGCTATGACCGCCGGCAAAAAATGCATATATAATATTAACAAACTCTGATTCAAATTACGATATTCGATTGGAATTATATCTAAAATTAAGCTATGGAATGCCCTCCCAACCGCACTTAATCTCTTCTGGAATGCGTGGCTATGTAATCCCCGCATATGGAAATTAGGGATGCGGAGTTTGGTACATATATGCGGCGCCACAATAGGATTGAATGAAGATTACATTATGACGGGTTCAGTGGAACACGCTATCTACTGTCAACGCTAGATGTACCGGGTTCGAAACTGTGCAAAACGTAAACAGGAGAGCACAGCTTCGCCGGCAGGTATGGCATAGTGGTGAAAGTGCTTGCTTACCAAACCGAACGACGTGGGTTCGATCCCTGTCGAAACCTAAAAAATATATTTTTCAATAGATTTCTATGTTCATAAATACTGGTAAGAACCATCTCTTCCAGAGAGGCGAGCCCGATCGGTCACATCATGCGCCACGATGGTCTTCTTCACGACATTGTGGAGGGGATGGTTGAGGGTAGAAACTGTAGAGGGCGTATTTGCAGCAAGTGTTCGAGGACATGAGAGGAGTGGAGATCGAGATGCAAGTTTCTGTTGCTGCAAACCAATCCACCGGATTGACACTACGAACAAGAAATACTGGTTGTGTGAATTTTATCTATCGCCCGTAAAATCGCAGTCGTAGCATATTCATTAAAATTGATGATAGACGAAAATCGTTCAGTGAACACCACCCATTCAAAGTTAATTATTGTAATAAATTAATCATGCGTTATTATCGTGCTGTAGTCTATGACGTTGGTGGATCAACACGCCACACGCAGCGCCCAGTCATATATTAAATGATGAGCGTCATATAAACCACGGTTGAAATTTCAGTATTACTATCACCATCTGTCGGTATTCTCCTGTATGTGTCTACATAAAAAAGAGGGCTACTGTAGATTTTGTATCTCTTTAGTTCCTCAATAGGATTATAAGACGGCTTACTCATGCGTTAGATAACTGCATGCGGGTATTTGAAAAAATAATAATTCCACAAATTATATAAAAAAAATTCAATGTTGTCAGCAATTATTTTGATATCCATTAAAAACAATATGAATTTATTAATTTACCATCACTGCCAAAAAGCAACTTAACTCTTGACAGTGAATCATTGAGGAAGGCTACGAGTTCGAGTCAAAACTGCAGTCTTCTAAACAGAAGCCATACCCAACGTGATCCATGAAAAAACAAGATTAAAAAATAAATATTTATTACAAATAATATCATTATTATCTTATATTATAAGTGATATATTCTAATTCCCTTATCCGTTTCATATGTGAAACAAACGGCTTACTACAAATTGCTGTCTCTAAGTTTTGTCAGCTGCCATTGTCCATGCCTTATCACAAGACATCTCTTTCAGATACCACAAAAGATAATAAATTGCATTTTTATTTTTTCAAGCCTCCGGGCTCTAGCTCTTTTGGAAGACTGTCGAAGAAACTATAGTTTAAACATGCTTTTTTTTACGTAATAATTTGCCAAATTCGTTTTTTTTTTAATTGATTGATTTCATAAAATGTAAGCTCTATACATGCCCTCGATACGGTTGAGTCACCCCTTAATGAAAAAAAATATATCTAGTCCTCGGGAGCGTCCAGCTAATCATTTTTAAATTCTGATTACTGGACATGCAAATATTACTCTGTTACTACAGCCGCAGTCTATGTAAGATCGCGGGCTCTTGTCCTGTAGGCTCCCGGGAACCATCTATGTTCCCATGTGGACCTCCATACAGGGAATACAGGTTTTCTGGAACAAGACATAGATAATCTGAGCTTACAGAGCTGTAGAAAGGTAATTTGTGGTGTGAATATTCACTAATTATACATACTGGAGGATACCGACAGATGGTGGTTAAGGAATCTCATCTGTGGAGTCTATGGCGCTTACCATTGTACATATGACTAAGCTCTGCATGTGGAATATTGATCTGCCAACGTCATATATTACAGGTCATATACTAGGAGTATTTATAGAGCTTTGAAGTCGATTGAAAAACATTTTATTTAATCTCCGCCGAGATCGAATCCACGATCTTCAGTATAAAATTAAAACGCGTATGTTATGACGGCTGAAAACACATAATGGAGGAATTTTTTGACGTCCATATGCTCCAGTTAAAGAAGCATAGATGAAATGATATTGATGATTTTATTTTTTGTCTAAAAAAAATTGAAAAAAAATCTTAATTAGTTAATCACGTGTGTTGGCAATGTTGAGCTATTGCTTGAATGGTAAGCGTCACAAACTCAGCGCAGTTTGATCGCATAATTAATGACCCAGCGGTTATTGGGACGCAGCCCTGTCGCTTCAGTACTAGCCCTTATAATAAATTATTTTCCAGCCCATCTCGTACCGAGATCCCTTTAGCAATATGCTCTAACCCTC
Source organism: Glossosoma conforme (assembly GCA_022606575.1). Lineage (NCBI taxonomy): Eukaryota > Metazoa > Arthropoda > Insecta > Trichoptera > Glossosomatidae > Glossosoma > Glossosoma conforme. The sequence goes on along the minus strand of JAGTXR010000413.1, from coordinate 36,690 downwards.
GTGCGGACTTGTCTAAGCTCAGTGACGTTCACAATTATTTATTTAATTTATTTAATTTATTTAATTTATTTAATTTATTTAATTTATTTAATTTATTTAATTTATTTAATTTATTTAATTTATTTAAATTATTTCATTCGTTTCATTAATTTCATTCGTTTCATTCGTTTCATTCGTTTCATTCGTTTCATTCGTTACATTCGTTTCATTCGTTTCATTCGTTACATTCGTTACATTCGTTTCATTGGTTTCATTCGTTTCATTCATTAAATTCATTTCTAAAAAATAAATGAAAAAACATTCATCTAAATAGTTATTGAAACCGATCTCCAAGTGAATGATAAAAATAAAATATGTAATAATATATAAAGTTGTTTCTTCCGAAAACAGAAGACATGTTTGTATTTTTCACATCTAATTTCACACTAAGAGCACACATTTAATATTTTTTTATACTGATAGAACAAGGCTTGCATGTGAAAATAATCGATTGATTTTACGCAATAGTTTTGGGCTCATATAAAATGTGAAAAGCATATTTTTTTCATATAAAGCTTGTTACACTATCGAGAAGGTAAGAATGCTATTGAAGCAATTAAAAAAATATTATTTAAATTATTTTAAGTTCTTCTTTATTGTAGTTCATTTCCTTTGCGTACCGTCCCTGTACAGTTTTACGTTTGGAGTGGGGGTAAAGGGGATAAAAATCCGTATAACCAAACACAGTTTGTAACTATGACGCCTCTGCACTTGCAGAGATGGATCAACAACCTTCGAAGCGCCTGATATATCATCACCATCGTCAGAAGCGGTCATAGTTTGATACTAACTTTTTTTTATGTAAACACATACAGGAGAATACCGACAGATGATAATAGTAATTCTGAAGTCTCATCTGTGGAAACTATGAAGTGAATTCCATGGTGCATATGACTAAGCGCTGCATGCGGAGTGTTGATCTGACGACCTCATAGACTACAGTTCGAGATTCACGCATCATCCTTTATTATTACAAGAATTTACTATGAAAGCGTGGTCTTCACGGGACGACTTGCGTCTACCATCAATTTTTATTAATAGGCTATGACTGCAATTTTACGGGAGAGGGATCAAATTCACACTAACCGGAGGTAATTTTCTCAGTAAAGAGCTCAGAAATCGATTAAAAATAAATATTTTTCTTAATCTCCGTAACCCACGACTTTTGGCTTTCAAAGCTTCACGAATATGCTGTCAGAATTTAAAAAGAAATTAAATTAGTAATATTTTATACTCTTAAATAGATTTAGTATATGTATTTACATCCAATCAACCTAATCTTACCTAACATAACCTAACCTTAGCTAATTTAACCTTACTCGACCCAAGCATAATCGATGCCACGACCTATCGTTCGCAGACAATTCCTTCAACGACTCATCGGTAACGACGTGAGGCGCACTGGACGTCTGGTGCACGGGACATTTGCCGCACGGGACAACTGGTGCACTAGCTTTCTATTAAATATCATTTTTTTACTCAAATAGTCAGGGATGAAGGAATATAATCTTGAGTATAGTGACTAAACGAATGTACTGGTATTTCTAAATATGTTTTTTTCTGTTTTTTTTTAATTTAATAGCTAATCAAGTTTATAGTTTTGCCGTTTGCGCTCCCATGCCAACAACCATCGGAATTTATGGTACAATTTACATTGCAATGCAGTTGTATTCCTGTGCTAGATTACTTCCATCCAGGGGGTTAGCAGTTCGAATCCCCTTCATAGCAGTAACTTAAAAAATGTATTTAAAATTATATATTTAGACACCCAATAGCGTAACACATCCGACCATTCATTATTACATTTAAAGGGTAGTAGCGTCGCAGTAATCTTTCAGGCATGTCTATGCGCTTTCCGCGAGGGCTCCTATTTTTTCGCCCTTTAACATCCTCCTCTCTGGAGGAACGAAAAACGACTTCACGTCGCCGGTACAGTTATCGGGTCGCATGGTGGAAGTATAAGAAGCAGATGAACAACACATATACTTTTTACGAAGCACATTGACGTGTATTTAATTATAAGATAAAGATTGACAAACTTTGGTATTCGGCTCAGACCATGGACAATCAGCGATGAGCCGAGCCGAACTGACGGCGCGCTTTGCAACACCGCAGCGCCCTTTTATCACATGTCGGTCCTTTGACTAATATCTTCTGTAAAAACAACCGAAATGGCGACAAATGCATTGATATCCTCCTCTCGGAATTCGATATTGAATTACTGGGTGACAGGATGCAGGAGCAGATTGACAATACAAAGAATTGATTTCTACGCCCGACCGGCATGACATTTCGCCGGCCGGGGCACGAGTCCATTGACAACTGCCGACACTGTGACATCTAGCGCTCCAAGACAGTCGCGGAAAAAAAAGAAATTCAAGATGACAGTTGCACCAACATGAAATGGAGCAACTGTCATAACGAATAAACTGGCGTATGCAAACGCCTGCGTCATATTCTATAATTAACACTAACATTATAAGATGTGCATGTCAAGCGAGCGAACATAAATAAGTGATAAAAAATAATTTTTCGAGGCTTTTCGGCATCAGCCTAAAGGAGCTATATCAACATGTATGACTAACGAACAAAAATAAAAGACGAAAGATTGTATATCTATCCTTGAATACGGCAGTCACCTTTGAATTGGAGCCCCAAAATACCTTCTAAACTTAATTGACTCAGTTCAAAGAAGAGCAATTCGTTTGATAAACAATGACACCCTTACGTCTAATCTGCAATCAATGGAACACAGGCGTAAGATTGGTTCACTTAGACTTTTCTACCGTTTTTACCACGGTCGCTGCTCTTCGGAACTTAAAGAACTAATTCCTCCTGCACCCATCCACAACCGACAAACTCGCCTTACACTTGTCGAACATCCATATACAGTTAAGTGTCGACCAAGAACTGTCAGTTTCACAAAATTCCTTTCTAAATGCCACCAGTAAGCTTTGAAATACTCTTCCAGTATATGTGTGTTCTCATTCATACAATCTCGATCTCTTCAAGAAACACATAAATATACACTTGCAATCTCTCTAACCCACACATAAAAACGAACACAAAACACACGTTTCCCGCATGCAGCGTCCAGCCTCCCTGGCTGAGCGTCATAGAGTGCACTGGTCTTGACCGGATGTGCTCTCTTACGTGCGATTACGTAAAAAATATGCTGATGTCACCTTGTACGTGTAAAGTTTTTGTGGCGCCTATGTTTTAGTTGCGGATTATGATTGCCAGCGATGAGATTAGGGCGTCGGCGCAGCGGCCGACATTTGCAAAGGGCGGGAAAAACAGCTTTCCCTTTTAATGGAATTAAAGATTCCGTCGCTAGGGGAGAGAGGATATAAACGGAATCGATTCCGGGCACCGACGGTCCGCAGGAATTCACCACTCGTCCACAGTCACCTTTTGAACGCGACACGTGTGCAAGCTCCGTAGTCTATATTATATGATCGTGTCGGAGACAACAGGGTCAGATCCTGTCTGCCCATAAGTGGGCGACGTTGATGGCGTTACTCCCGGCCATCATCACGTCTTTCTGGGTGCAGCTGCTCGGACCCAGTGAACACTCCAGAAGGTGTGACAGGGTCTGCTCCGCGTCGCAGTCACATTCAGTCGGTCCGCTGTAAAACTGAAAGGCTTTACTCGCAGAATACTGCCTAGCCAACAACTGTGACGTACGTAGTGACTGTAACCCACGTGTTACAAAAAGTGAGATAATGTTTGTGTAACAGTGCTTCTTCTTCGTAGTATCAATCCGGTGGATTAGTTTGCAGCAAAAGAATCTTGCATCTCGATCTCCACTCCTCTCGATCCTCCGCAACTCCTTCAGCTCAGCATAAGAGCTACAACTCATGTCCTCGAACAGGTCTAGGGCGCTCTCTACAGTTTCTAACCTCAACCATCCCATCCACAATGTCGTGAAGAAGACCATCGTGGCGCATGATGTGACCGATCGCCTCTCTGAGATGGTTCTTACTAGGTGCCTATCTTCCTTGATTATTCTGAGAACCTCATTGTTCGTAACGTGGTCTCTCCAGGAAATTGCGAGAGTTCTTCTGTATGACCACATCTCAAAGGCCTCTAGTATAACAGTGCTAAATAACTTAAAATACAGTTTCTACAGTTGAGTATGGCTTAGTGATAAAGCGTTTGCTTACTAAGGCAATAGTCGTGTGTTCGATCTGCAACAAAGCGTAAAAATACTTAGCTTAGTAATGTAAAAGTTATTTTTTAACTGACAAAACTTGGTGATAGTGCATAATTATAATTTTATATTTATTCTAATTAACAACTATTTAACTTCATTGTATATTTATTTGACGGCTTTCTGATCTTATTTCATATGACTGTCATTTCACGGGTGAGGGATCAAGATCACACCAACCGGGGGTATTTCAGAGCTCAGAAATCGAAATTTACCTTGTTTAGCGAAATTTACAATTAAAAGCAGCCTGAGACTTAGGTCTATTTGATATCTAACTGATGCACCTATAATCACGGGAAGGCCTTCAGCCGCTCTCTAACAAGTTGCTTTTTGCGTGCGCCCAGTAACGGGTCCCCATGTGGGTCTCCAAAAGCAGAACGGGACAGGGAGGATTTTCACCATGCGAGTATAATAATAACAATACATACATTACATTGTTTCCATTGCATTGGCAATTTTATACAACGTTTCTTTCTAACAAGTACCCAGCTGTTTTCGCACTATTACCCTCTTTCTTTCTTTCTCTTCACCCCAAGATGATCCCCCACGTCTCTCGCTCCTCTCATCTTCCTCGTTGTACTCCTCCCGCCCACGTTATCAACTATATCGCCCTTCTCATCTAAAAACTGCAGCAATATTTCTTGGTTACAATTGCAGTATTGCATTTTGAAACAAGGGGAGGATTATTGTCTTTGGCGTTTAATGGGCAAGACAATTGTGACGGATTCTTGTGACGATATACAGGCTATAAAAAATATTGCATTGTATTGATATCAGCTTGATATAGCTTCTTTAGGCTGATGCCGCAAAGCCGCGAAAACAATCTTTTGTCTCTTTTTTTTGTTCACTCGCCTGACATTTTTTTTATTTTTTTTATGTAAACACATACAGGAGAATACCATCAGATGGTGATAGTTATTTTGAAGTCTCATCTGTGGAATTCTATGACGCTTACCATGGTGTATATGGCTAAACGCTGCATGTGGAGTGTTGATCCGCCAACGTCATAGACTACAGCCCGAGATTCACGCATCATCCTTTATTATTACAGGAATTTACTATGAATGGGTGGTCTTCACGGGACGACTTTCGTCTACCACCAATTTTAATTAATAGGCTATGACTGACATTTTACGGGTGATGTATCAAATTCACACCAACCGGGGGTATTTTAGAGCTCAAAATCGATTAAAAATGTTTTTTTTTTGTAATCTCCGTTGGGGATCGAACCCACGACCTTTGGCTTGCAAAGCAAACGCTTTGATCATTGAGCTATGACCGCCGGCATGCACATCGATGTTAGTTTTAATTGTATAATGTTACACGGTGTTTGCATACGCCAATTTATTGGTTATGACAGTCGGCCCATTTCCTGTTGGTACCACTGTCATCTTGAATTCACTTTTAATGCAGCGACGGTTGGCAGCGCCGAGATGTCAGAGCGCGCCGTCAGTTGACTGTTGGAGCTCGCGACCGTAAGGGCGTGCGCCTAACAGTGTTTGACAAATAAACCGGGATAATATGTGAAACGAAAACAAGTTCTTTATATTGTGAACCTGATCCTGCATCCTGTCATCCAGTAAATCGATATCGAATAAGACAGGAGGATATCAGTATATATGACAATTATCCGTAAAATAAGGTTCCCAGTGATTTTTCACATTGTAAAACATGTTTAATTCCATGAATGCGAATATTTTTTTTGAACGTTCAGACTTTTACCTATTTTTCTACATAGTCGCCACTGAGGTCAATGCATTTTTGCATGCGGTATACGAGCTTTTGAATGCCCGAGTCAAAAAATCTGCCGCCAAGCCACGCAGATACCTGAGAACCGCTTCTTCCAGCTCTTCTCTATCGCCGAAATGCGTTTCACCCAAATGTTTCTTCGTGTCAGGGAAGAGATGGTAGTCACTTGGAGCTAAGTCCGGGCTGTAGGGTGGGTGTTTGACAATACCCCATCCAAATATATATATATCAAATCTCTTATATATAATATATAAACAGTGAAAACTCGATCTTACGTTTTTAAATACATCGAAATAAATATAAATGTGCGAAAACGTATTACGAATATTAGAATATTGAAAAATATTTTCTTATCTTAGTATTTTTTGAGAAAAACGAAGTTTCTTTCCGAACAATTTATATTTTATTTTTCAGTTAAGATGGAATAATCCAGCAAGTCATATACCCCCACCACTGGGTATTCCCCCCACTACTATCTTTACTCCCACCACCACCACCGTCGCTCTAGATCAGAGGAAACCCCATGTAGATATAGATAGATGCATGTATAGTTCCATACACAATGATGACTCACAGTTCATTGATATATAGGGTGATCGGAAATTTTTTAATTTCATTTTATTATTTGTTTTTATCTTTTTTTAAGTGGCGAGTATAGTTCAATGGTCAAAGCGTTTGCTTTGCTAGCATGTGGGTTTTAAATCGATTTCTGAGCTGTAAAATACCCCCGGTTGGTGTGAATTTGATCCCTGACCCGTCTAATGCCAGTCATAGCCTATTTATTAAAATTGGTGGTAGACGAAAGTCGTCCCGTGAAGACCACCCATTCATAGTAAATTCCTGTAATAATAAGGATGACGCGTGAATCTCGGGCTGCAGTCTATGACGTTGGCGGATCAACACTCTACATGCAGCGCTTAGCCATTACTATGGTCATTGCTCTTCAGAAATTAAAGACTAAATTCCTCCTGCACCCACCCACTCTTTCCTAATTCCCTTATAAACACTGACATAAGCATGATACAGCCCTTGCTGATTGGTACCGAAAACCTCGATATACAATCTTTCGTCTCTTATTTCTGTTCGCTTGTCAGACATGAATGTGTTCGCCATATTGGCATTTATGACTAGTTACGGAGATCGTCATTTGTAGCACTGTGCGACAGCCCAACATATTGTATTGTGCCCCGGCCGAATGCTGTGACTAGGTCCGGGCCATAAGTTTGTCGTAAATATATGTCAATGTGCTTCAGAAAAAGTCTGTGTTATGAATCTGCTCTTTATCCTGCCACCACGCGACGGAAGAACATCCTTTTGAACGAGAGGAGGGTGTTAACATGTCGCTTATTTTCTAATCACACTGTACCATGATGACGTAGAACCTTTAGAAGCGACATTTTCTATATACGGTCTATATTCTGCAACCTCCCATTGTCTTCAGCTGATTCACCCTAGAACCGAGCATTCAGACCGAACAAACTGTCCGAACGCGACCTGAAACCACCCTTCATCACTCTCTTACACACCCAACAAAACCGCGATAAAAGAGAGACAACAAAAATATATATATATGAACATTGATCGCGTAAGTTGCTTGCATTCGTCCGAAACGTTTGCCCAACTGTTTTTCTTCAGTAAAGTATTGTGAATTTCAGTGCTTTTCAGGATTCTGTTATAAGTGGACGTTCGCCATATAAAAGTGTTTAATTTACCTCGCAATATTGCGGTCAGAATCTTAATACGATTTACGTCATAATTTTCAATATTACATTGTGTCAGAATTTATGTCGAATGGTCAGAATTTATTGGTCGAAATTACAGAAAGCTGAATAAACAATTTATGTTCAGAAATTAAACAATATTGAATGGACATAATTTGAATTTGGATATTCGTCATATTTTATATTATGAAATCCAAAACCAAACCTCACCTAACCTAACCTAACCTAAACTGACCTAAGTTCGCCATATAAAAGTGAATAGTTTCATTTGGTACGCATTTTCCGGTCAGAATCTTAATACGATTTAGGTCATAATCTCTAATTTAACACTGTGGCAGAATTTATACTTAATGGTCAAAATTTATCGGTCAAATTACAGAGGGCATATTTTTTTAATTTTTTTATGTAAACGCATGCAGGAGAGCACAGCCGGTCAAGACCAGTGCACTATATGACGCTCAGTGAGGGAGGCTGGACGCTGTATGCGGTAAACGTGTTTTGTATTCGTGTTTGTGTGTGGGTTGAGGAGATTGCAAGTGTATATTTATCTGTTTCTTGAAGAGATCCAGATTGTAAGAAGGCGGAAACACAGACGCTGGAAGAGCATTTCAAAGATTACCGGTGGCATTAAAGAATGAACTTTGGTAACTGTTCGACACACATTAACCGTGCTTAGATGTTCGGCAAGCGTAAGACCAGTTTGTCGGTTGTGGATGGGTGCAGGAGGAATTAGTTCTTTAAGTTCCGAAGAGCAGCGACCGTGGTAATAACGGTAGAAAAGACTAAGTTAACCAATCTTACGCCTGTGTTCCATTGATTGCAGTTAAGATTTACGATCAGAAATTAAACCATATCGAATGGTCATGATTTAAATGTCATTGGCCTATTTTATGCTAACCAAAACCAAACCTAACCTAACCTAACCTAACTTAACCTAAGTTTAACTAATCTAACTTACCCTGACATATCGTGACCTGATTTTGACTCTATATATATATTTTATTCTGACTGTTAATATTTTTATTATGACCAAAAGTTTATTTAAATAAAATGTGACAAAAAAATCTTACCGATTGTTTTGTCACTTAAACTTAATAGTTTTTTAGGTCAACAATGTTTGTCTTTCCAATAAATCGGCTCTCTAAACGGAGCATATGGTAAATTCGAGTTACGGCTAAGTGACTGACGCAAAAAAGCGAAAAAAGCAAAAAATTGTATTAAAAAACACTTTGGTTCTATACGGATGGTGCGTGTTGGAAGAATTGAAGTGGTTGTGTGCGCGTAGTTATTTGTGAGATTTAGTGATTGAAGTGACAAATAGATTCGTCAAAGTTACATTTTTTTTATGTTTTCTTCATGTACACTAACATCTTCCTCTATTTCAAAAAGGTGTTATTCAGTATCTGTTGATATCAGCTTGATATAGCACTTTTAAGTTGATTCCGTAAAGCCTCAACAAACGATCTTTTGTCTCTTATTTATGTTCGCTCGCCTGACATGCACATCTAATAATATTAGTTTTTAATTATATTATAATGCACGGTGTTTGCATACGCCATTTTACTTGTTAAAACAGTTGCTGCATTTCATGTTGGTGCAACTGTCATCTTTAATTTCTTGTTTTGCCGCGACTGTCTTGGGGCGTCAGACGACACAGTGTCGGGAGTTGTCCATTGAATAGCGCCCGGCCGGCGACACGCCATGCTGGTCGGGCGTAGAAATCAAGTGTTTATTTCAAATAAACGCAAATTGTACTTCGAAAACAAGTTCTTTGTATTGTCAATCTGCTCCTGCATCCTGTTACTCTGTAATTTGATATAAAATGACAGAGAGGAGGATATCAGTGTGTATTCAATATTGTTTATCAATCAGTTATTTCATAATTAATTGAATAAATATTTAATTAGTACTTAACGCGTTAGAAAATATGGAATGAGGAATTTCTAGATTAAATTCTTGACTCGCCATTTTGAATAATGTTTTCATAATGTGGCGCTCCGGTTGGCATGAGATATACGACGTGCTACTAAAAACTATTTTCATAGCTTTAGAAATTCCTCAAGTACCTATAAGTTGCCGGCGGGCATAGCTCGATGGTCAAAGCTTTTGCTTTGCAAGCCAATGGTCGTGGGTTCGATCCCCAACACTGATGAGATTTCAGAATCACTATCACCATCTGTCGGTATTCTCCTGTATGTGTTAACATAAAAAAAAATGTCTCGACGGAGATAGTTCGTTCATTGTTTGTGGCCCGAGCCGAATACCAAAGCTGTCAATCTTAAGTCTTAAATAAATTACAACGTGCTTCTAAAAAAGTTCTCCTTGCTTGTGACTTGCTCCTCATCCCTCTCCAAGCGTCCCGATGACAATCCCTGTAACGTGGAATCGTTTCTTTGATTAACAGGGAAGTCAATACAAGTACTTGTAATTATGTATTTTCAACAATTATTGCCATTTAATCATTAAAATGTGTCAATATATCAAAAATGATATTGTTAGTGAATAAAAATGTAAAAAAAAATATGTTTAAAGCAAGAAATATAAGTTATTTTTATTAATAAAGAGTGATTAGTAAACAGTTACTAAAAGTGATGTGAAAGTAAAGTAAAAAGTGCAGTGAAGTAAAATGCGTGTATCAAAAATCAGTTAATGATATTCTTAAGATTCGGTCATGACCAGTCCAAAGAAAGTGAAGTACAGGGATCCACCTGTTCAGCACTTGGACTGGGACTCTCCATCAGCGAAGACTGGTACAGTTAAACGTCGTCCAAACTCTTGTGGAGATGCATTCAAGCTCTTTGTTCCTGGAGAAGATGGGCAAAGCTCCAGCAAGGATGATGGAGATGTGGCAAAAGATAGAAAAGGCTCTTTAGATGCTAATGGAATAGGATTGGTGATCAAGCAACCGGAAGATGATGATTTTGATGTGATCAATGTTGATAATGGTGGTGGTCAAATAATTTTTAGTACTGGAAAAGATGGAAAAAACTTTTGTGAGGATGATGGAGATGTTTTGAAAGATGGAAATGGCTCTTCAAATGATTGTGAAATAGGACTGATGTTCAAAAAACAAAAAGAAGATTATTATTTTGATGTGATCAGTGTTGATTTTGGTGGAGATCAAGGAAATTTTAGTACTAAAAAAGATGGAAAAAACTTTAAAAGGAATAAGGAAGATGTTTGGAATTACAGAAATGACTCCTCAAATGATTGTGAAATAGAATTGATGGTGAAACAACCAAATAGAGATGTTTTTTTTGATACGATCAATGCTTGTAATAGTGTTTTAGGTTATCATCAAAAAAAAATTGAAGAGATAAATTGTGATTCAAAACTTGATGTAACTAAAAAAGATGTACAACGTCATAACAGGGATGATCAATACGTTTCAAAGCATAGAAAAGCATCCTCAATTGATGATAGAATAGGATTAATAGTTAAGCAACCAAAAGGAGATGATACATTTGATGTGATCAATGTTAATAATGGGGGTGATCAAGAAATTGTTGGAAGGATTGAAAATGGTTTGAATCAATTTGCTGCTAAAAACGATGGAAGTTTTTTTAATAAGGATGATACAGATGTTCTAAAAGATAGAAAACAATCCTCAAATGATGGTGGAATAGATTCGGTGGTCAAACAACCAAAAGATGATCATAATTTTGATGTAGTAAATACATCTGTTGTAGATTTTGGTGATGATCAACGTATAATTGACGACTATGTAACGCTTGAAGAGATCGATATTGCTTTAGCAAATGTAGATCAACGACTTTTAAGCATCGATTGTGGCAAAAATTATGATATATGTGACATCAACGATGATTTAAGACGTGTTGGTGATGTTTTGAAACTTGATGAAGAAGTTACCAAAGATTCGGCAGAAGATAAAGTTGCAAAAGAGTCTCGGTTGAATGCGCTGTATTCTAATATAGAAGCTATACAGTTGAACAATGAAAGAGTTGGTACTTTGAAGAGGCCAACTTTTTTTTGCTCCAAAGCATCCGAACAAGATCATAAGTTTTTGATTGACAAGAGTGGTAAGGTTAAGCCACAAAGAGCTACTTTGTTCTCACTTGAAGCACCAAGTACTCCTGAAATTGTTAGAGTTCTAAAAAAACCTGGAAAGTACCATTTTAAAAGTCCCAATGACGGCTTAATACATGATGAAAAAACGAATGGAAAGCCAAATAGAAAAGAAAGTAAACTTAAAAACGCTGATAAAAGATATTCTAAAAGCAGTAAAGATTGTAATAGAACTATACAAGATAGTAATAAAAGAAAAGAAGATGATAAAGCTAAATCTAAAAGAAGCATTCCGAAACTTAAATTGTCGTTTACAACACCTAATAAAAGCAATTTTAAATTGTTTTCTACCAAAACATCAGAAGAACGAGTTGAAAATTTAGATCACGTTCCAAAAACATCTCCGAATGCTAAAAATGAATATGTCAAGCTAAAATATGATAAGGCGAAAGGTTTTGGAAAGTATTATAAAAATGCTATTGCAAAGTTGCCAACGAAAATTCCAAAAACACCAATCGACGCAGAAAATAAGACTCTACATTTGAGTCCGAATAAAAAATACACTGTTACTTCTCAACGTGGTATCAGATACGATAAAGACAACTACGTGGTTTTTGATCCAAATTCTGGATTCAATTTTGCAAAAACCAATAAAAGAAGCAAAAATGCTGTCAATTTAAATGAAATGAATGATCAAAGAGATGGAACAACTGTATTTGAAGTTACTAGTGATACTGACAGTGGGATTTTAAGTCCTCTTACACCTTTGGATAGTGTATACGATGTTGATAGAAGGAATTCCAAAACTTCTCCGAGGTATGGTAGACTGAAGGTGACTTGCTCTAGAGGATTTTCTGGTGACTATGGTAGTATATTTGTGGATTCTGACGCTGATAGAAGAGCAGCAAGGGATTATTATCGTGAAGATGTTGAAGAATTCGATGAGCTTCAGGAAAGAATTGAAGACCAAGAAAGGGTAAGTTTTTCATATCCAATTTTACATGTATTTTTATTTTAGTATTCATTTTGAGATCTACTTCTTAAATATGCCAGAATTTTATTGTGTGCGAGTTGTTATCGAATTTGTGAGAAGGAAATTGTTGTGCGTGTTTGAAAGTGATCAGATGGGACACGAACACTCCGAACATAAAAAAATAAGAAATAATACACTATATAATGTCACGGAGAATTTAATTACCGGTCCCTCTTTAGCCTCACTATTTCCCATCATCTGGGGTCGGCTCTCCTTGTGCACATACACCATGTCTGTCTGTCCTGCGTTGCATTCTCGGTCAAGCCCAGTGTTTTCAGATCCTTGTTTACAATTGCAGTCCAGGTTACCTGTGGTCTTCCAGGTCTTATGTTGAGGGCTCTTTTCACCATGTGGTGAAGAGAGCCCTCAACATAAGAAGTGCCCTCTCCGTGTCACATGCCCATACCATCTTAGGCGGTTTTCCCTTATCTTTTCACGTATGGGGGCCACCCGAAATGAGCCCCGAATATGCTCATTTCGAACTCTGTCTACTCTAGTCACACCGCCCGCCCACCTCAGCATCTTCGTCTCTGCCACATGAATCCTATCCAAGTCACGTTTCAGCGGGGTCCAACACTGCGATCCGTTAAGCATAGCTGGCCTTACAGCAGTTTTGAAAATTTTACCTTTGGTCCTAACTGGAATCTTGCTGTCACACAAAACCCCAGAGAGAGACTTCCATTTCAGCCATCCTGTGTTTATTATGGACTCCACGTCGGTAAGCGAGTAGAAATTATATTAACTGGTACACAATTTTGAATTAAGAATGGTAAGCGGAATTACTTACAATAAGATGAAACGGTTGAGTTTATTTAACGAATGATTTGAATTTCGTTTCTTGGAAGTTTCTAGAATTGTTTTTTTTGTCAGACGTAGGTCGGCAGCGTAACACAGTTGATTCCGGCGGACGGTTAAGTGCTGATGAGAGTTGCGAAGACAGTTGCGGCAAAGACAAGAAATGGATTGGTTCTTATGGTCGTCATCTGTGACAGCGATTCTAACGACATATGGGACATACGAGTACAAGGCACACATTAATAGATAGACATGGATATAGAAGTTTGTATCATTCATTAAATAGAAGTTCTTCACAAATATGACGAGGAAATAAACAGAAATTCCTGGAGATACCACGTCACTAACAACGAGGCTCTCAGCATAACCAAGGAAGATAGACACCTAGTAAGAACCATCTCAGAGATGCGATCGGTCACATCATGCGCCACGATGGTCTTCTTCACGACATTGTGGAAGGGATGGTTGAGGGGGTAAACTGCAGAGGGCGCCATAGACTCCCGAATATGCAGCAAGTGTTCGAGGAAATGAGTTTCAGCTCTTATGCTGGGCTAAAGAGGGTTGCAAAATATCGAAATGGAGAAGAGTGGAGATCAAGATTCAAGATTTTGTTGCTGCAAACCAATCCACCGGATTGATACTACGAAGAAGAAATTTAATAATTGGTACTTGCATAACGCTGGGATTCGAACCTGGTTGCACAGAATGCTAGTCGGGCGTGAAATTAGTTAGTATAAATTACTCCGAGGTGCACTCTAGCATGACTTTGCCACCCTTTCTTAGGGAAGGCGAGGGGAATTCATGGTTCCTTGTTGGAGTGGGGGAGAGTTATGGGGAAAATTGGGAAATTTCCGCTGCTTTCAGGGATTTTACGACGGCAATGGGGAGTCTTTAATTATTAGCTTTCCCCGGATCCGGGGAAAAGATTTAATTAGAACACCGCGCTTCGTTAGTTTCTGTATTTTGTTATTTAACCGCATGCAAGAGAAAGCCGGCGGTCAAAGCGTTTGCTTTACAAGCCAAAGGTCGTGGGTTCGATCCCCGACGGAGATGAAAAAAAAAGGATTTTTAATCGATTTATGAGCACTAAAATACCCCCGGTTGCTGTGAATTTGATCCGTCACCCGTAAAATGCCAGTCATAACCTAATAATTAAAATTGGTGGTAAACGAAAGTCGTCCCGTGAAGACCACCCATTCATAGTAAATTAAAGTAATAATAAGGACGATGCGTGAATCTCGGTCTGTGGTCTACGATGTTGGCGGATCAACACTCCACATGTAGCGCTTAGCCATATAAGCGTAAGCGTCATAGAATTACACAGACGAGTCTTCAGAAACTGTACGGACTATATATTTTAGCGACACTCCTCTCATGGATCTCTCCATAGCACGCTGGGTGACCTTTATTTTATGCGTAAGACCTGCTGTTAGATTCCACGTCTCTGCGCCATAAGTTAATACAGGGAGAATGCATTGGTTAAGCACCTTAGTTTTAAGACATTGCGGAATTTTCGCTTTAAAAATGTACTTTAGTTTTCCAAATGCTGACTATCCCAGTTGTATACGCCTGTCGTGATGATAAAATATATATTTTTCTTATGGATATTTTTAATTATTTATTAGAATATTATTTTATTATTTCAATATTCTAATCTACTTTTATAGATCATTGACTATATTACAATATTATAAGCAATCAAATATACATATACTATACATAAAAATCCTTAAACGAGTCAAATCATTCAGAAAAAATATCGGCGGGAGCGGGATGCGAACCGCGGACCTTTGAAACCAACCATTTTGCCCAGGTAATTATACCGCTCGGCCACCGGCCAATTTCTTCCACCTGAGATGTCTCGTCTCTGATCTTCTATATAAGTTATCATCGTATGATAGATGTCGCTATAGTATATATTCAAAGTATGTATATTTTTATTTTCTTATTATTCAATTATTCAATTCATCCCGCCGATATTTTTTAATTAAACTTGGTTTGGATTTGAACTGATAGCGTCTGAATGACAAACAAACGCTTTTACCACTGGACTATGCCGCAGGTTAATATTTTTTTTTTTTAATTGAAAATAATATTCCATTATTTGACGCTATATAACGATGTAACGGTATTATAAGTTGGATTGTCAGCATAATGTTGTTTGGGTGGGTGCGGGAGGGATCAGTGCGTAGACTCGTGAGGCGATTACGTATGCATCGAACCTGTCGCACTGCATCAACGCAGCCAACCGCACCACTAGACCACTCCTCCGAACTCTAATTATCATATTGTACTGTATAGGGGTTCGCTGAAAATATCTACGCACCTCTGAAAGCCAATGCGGCCGTGTGGTATTTATTTATGTAAACAGATAAAGGATAATACGTTTATTTGTGGATCATATGAAGTGATATCAGCATGATACGAGGACTTCTCTGTTCCAGATAGGTACACCCGTGCTCGTAGCCATCCACTGTTTTTGATCCCAGTCGATGCTTGTGGAGCTTCAAGCACTCGATTCTGTACAACGGCAATGTCGCTCCTAAATGGCCTACCAGCACACCTCGATCCTTTTCTTACATCATTTTCCTCTTTTGTTGTTGGTATTGTTCTACTTGATCTCTGTGATCTTTGACACGTGTCATCTTCTTATTATTTTGTGTTATTTTTATTTTTTATTGTTTTCTCTATTTATTGTATATTTATCTATGTTTCTAAATATTTGTAAAAAAAATGGAATTTCGATTCTGTATATAAATAAATAAATAAATAAATAATATAGCCCTTGCTGACTGGTACCGAAAACCTCGATGTACAATCTTTCGTCTCTTATTTCTGTTCGCTTGTCGTATGCGGGAAGCGTGTGTTGTGTATGTGCTTGTGTGTGGCTTGTAGAGATCGCAGGTGTATATTTATCTGTTTATTGAAGAGATCCAGATTGTAGGAAGGAGGAAACACAGGCGCTGGAAGAGCATTCCAAAGCTTACCGGTGGCATTAAGAAAGGTACTTTGGAAACTGCCAGTTCTTGTTCGACACACATTTACCGTGTATGGATGTTCGGCAAGTGTAAGACGAGGTGGTTGGTTGTGGGTGGGTGCAGGAGGAATTGGTTACTTAATTTCCGAAGAGCAGCGACTGTAGTAATAACGGTAGAAAAGAAAAACTATATTTTCTTGGGTTATCTGGTCGTATTGTTTGAGCTTTGTAAATATATGTGTGGTCTAATAATACAACAGTATCCGAATATAGCGCTCCTCCCTACAGGCATTTCCGGCCAGTATGTCACGAAGGAACGTACAATGTTGACATTGGGTGTCATCTGGAAAGAGAGCTATATATTTATAAAATACGTTGGTCACCTTCCACCAAAGGTAGAACTACCTTTCTGTTCTTTCCAGACATTTTCTTCAGACTAACTGCTAAATGGATAAGTCCTGATCACTGGATCACCACAATCTCCCCAGCCACACATAAACACATACACAACACACTTATCGCGCATGAAGTGTTCAGACTTTCAGGCTGAGCGTCATAGAGTGCTCTTGTTTCGACTGTTTGTGCTCTCCTGCATGTAATTGTATAACAAAAATGTCTTTGGCGGACGAGCGAGAAACGACATGGAATGAGGCGAGGACTATGGTAGCTGATAGAGCAGGGGTCGTTAACCTTTTAATGCCTAGCGCACACTCTTGCCTATTTTTCATGTTAAAATTTCCCTACCGCCCACCAACCTAGCTATATTTCAATTCAGTCTATGGGTGGAAAAAATTCTAGAAGAAATGTAGGAGATTTAAAAATCGCACACCGCCCACCACAGAATCGCCCACTAGTGGGCGGAACAGACCAGGTTGACGACCCGTGTGATAGAGCATTGTGACATTGAATTGACGATGATAATAATGTATTTTGAGTTATATACTATTGCTCATTCTGTACATAGCGTATATAGTTCGTAATGCAATAAAAATGCCCCAGATAGGTTCGAACCGGTGTCCTTTGATATAGTTGCCCTTTTTTCTACTTCTGTGCCCTTAAGACGGGGTTCTGCCCCCCCTTTTCTCCCTTTATTTTCATAAGGGGCACGTCTCGGGAAATAAAAAATCAATCAAAATCAATTTACCCCAGCGGGGAGTAGCCCTTTTATGCTCACCGAAGAAAAAAGAAGATTCTTAAAACCTTGCCTTATATAAACGCGCACACTTCCTTGCCTATTTGACTCGATAATGGCTACCCGACGTAGCCCGACATGTCATCCTATAATAAAACACTGTGGAGTAATTTCTAAGTAATCTTTTATTTTTTGTATTTTGGATTTCTAACATGAATTATCGGTCCAATTATCGGTAGAAAAAAAAATGATTTTATTTATGTATCATAATGTATCATAAAAAAAAATTATGATAAATGTCCAAGTACATACAATGTACTTAAGTAACGCCATCGACGTCGCCCACTTCTGGGCAGACAGGATCTGACTCTGTTGCTTCCGACACGATTATATATATATATTATTGTATTCTCCTGTATGTGTTTACATAAAAAAATGTGCGTTGAATAAATAAGCTGCCGCAGATGCCATAGGTTATATCGCTATAGAAGGGTTCACTTATATATATTAAATGATTCTCCTACAAAGTGTAACATCTACAAAACGTCCGACGCCAGGTATCGATCCCCAGCACCACTTCTACATCACTCACCCAAGTCACGTCCACGGATGATCAGACCGCGGTTCCGCCCCCACTCTAGCTTCTACGCAATCAACATCCATCGTTCTCGAACTGCCCAACAACCACAAAATATAGTTATATAGTCGAACGAACACTTTTTAGAACGATTGAAAATGCCAGCCAATGCAGCCGTATAATTTATTTTCTTGTTCCTTAAACGGAAGCAGCTTGTCGTCACGAGCTGTCGCCATAAGACTCTAACAGCCTTTATATCGTCTTGACGCTCTTTGCTGAATTAGAAACGAAAGATCGTATATCGACGCTTTTCGGCATCAGTCTGCAAGGACAATATAGAGCTGATGCCAGTCCTAAACAAGGTCCACTTTCGTGTCTTGGGCGACTAGATTGGCGAAGACCATCCCTGCCCCGTCCTGTTTTTGGAGACCCAGATGTGGACCCGTTACTGGGCGCACGCAAAAAGCTACGTGTTGGAGAATGGCTGAAAGTCTTCCCGTGATTCTTTCTTTGATGTCCGGGAGTAACGCCATCGATGTCGCCCATTTCTGGGCAGACAGGATCTGACCCTGTTGTTTCCGACACGACTATATATTACTGTAAAAAAATGTATAATAGCCAGGGATCGTGCTCAATGTTCTTAAGTACAAGTATAGAATTGTCGTTGCGTGCGACATGATGTTACAGGTGCATAAAACTTTGTTTTGTACTGTATGTGATGGAATCTAATGCACTTTCCCCCTTCCACCGGCTTGTGTTGTGTCTGTGAGGGTCACGGACGTCGCTAACGGGTTAGCAACCCCTTCGTAAGCAATTACGTCCGCACGCCAACCCTGCCCGTACAAATGAGGAGACACGAATAGTTACACGTTGTAAATCTATGCCGTAATGTCTGGCAGCGACTTAGAACATGTGACACCCAAAATATTAAGCCGGCGGGTATCGCTTTAGTCGGTCAAACTTCTAACTGATGTGATTTCCCAACCTTACCATTTCCTCATCCATTCCAACGTATTTCGTGGTTAGCAACGTGTTACCAAAGAAAGCGATACGAGACTCGCGTAGTATACAAATTTCGCAGCCTTAGACTAAGGTCTATTTGACATCTAACTGATGCGCCTGGAATCACGGAAAGTGCCACTCTCTAACAGGTAGCTTTTTGCGTGCGTCCAGTAACGGGTCCACATCTGGGTGTCCAAAAACAGGACGGGACAGGGAGAGTTTTCACAAAGCGAGTTATCACTATCTGTCGGTAATCTTCTGTTTGAATTTACATAAAAACAAACAAAGCCTCGTCACACTCGCATAATACACATAACATACGTGACGTCATACTGGGATCCCTCCAATGATACAGAAAATATATGTCAAACACGTGTGCATCATGCTTAGAGCAAACACTCTGGCGTGACTTGGCCTAAAATCATAGCATTACTCATATTTTATCGCCGTATAGCGCGATTACATTTTATAATACGGTTAATTAGAACAGATTAGAAGGAAAACCGTCAGATCTTTTTGTCGCTCCATGTATTTACGAATATGTATTGACAATTTCATCAACAACCACCGCTTCTTCGTACCTCAGCTTTAGGACTTTGTTTCTCAGCCGGAGAATATGCGGCACCAGTATGGAGTCGATCAGCCCATTGTAATCAAGTGGATACTACCCTGAATGATGCATGCAGAGTCGTCACAGGCTGCCTCAAGCCAACACCCATTTCAAAACTATACCCCTTGGCTGATATCGCACCACCAAACATAAGACGCAAAGTAATATGCGCCGAAGAAATGCGTAAGGCAATCAACCAACCGTCCCACTGCTTGTATAATCAGATACTCCCAACACCAAGATTGAAGTCTCGAAGCAGCTTTCTGAAATCCACACAACCTCTCACATCCGGCCCTGAAAATGAGAGAATCAAGCTTTGACAACAAATCGCACCAGAGGATTTCATTACTCCAAAGGAAGGCCTCCCAACTGGCAAGAAACTTGACTGGCAGACAAAGAAATTCCTGAACAGGTTAAGAACCGGAGTTGATAGAACAAAGGACAACCTCGAGCGGTGGGGAATGCTTCAGCAGGGAGAGTAATTATTGTGCGACTGCGGAGACCTTCAGACCGCCTCACATCTAAGATTTTGCTCCATGTGCCCACAAGCTGCACACCTCAAGACCTAATTTTAGGCAACACATGGGCTATCGATGTTGTCAGTTACTGGGCAGAAATAATAAGGAAGATTGACAATTTCGCAAAAAAAGGTTTATCGGGATAATATTCGTAAAGGGACAATAATATTTAGACTATAGTATGGAAGGCTGCCTTGTCCCGTCTCTCGCCTCGCAATTCCTCACAAAGTCAAATTTTTTTACCCGGAATATTCTACGCAGGCATCTGCTTTCGAAGCCCATTACACTGCTGCATTGGCTCTTGGTGAGATGCCGAGAATCACAGCTCTAAAGAAGAATGGGGAGGAAATTATTATTAATAATAAAACATGTAACTATCAGTCGTATTCGGCAGCATCGGACTGATCATCCGATCTCCTTAATAACGGTGATTATTAAACACCCAAATATTCGTCTGGTACTACAGCCTTTGTATGTCTATGTAAGTTCGCGAGCTTTAACATCTATGTTCTCATGTGAACCTTTGGGAATACAAGTATTCTGGGACAAGGCATCACAATCTGAGCTAACAGAACTGTGTAACAACAATTTTATGTGTTAGTAAGCTCCCAAAAATATGATGCGGATATGTTAAAAAAAAATACTGACCTGGAAGAGGAGTCCATGACAGGCTTAGGCTTGGCCTGTGTAGCGGTTGCAATATTAGATCCCTGCGGACTTCCTGCCTGCGCCAGCAAAGACCAAGGATTAGCGTTCTTGACGTTCTGCTCTTGCTTTGGCTTAAGCACCTGATAGAAGCTATTGTTCATGTTCTTCTGATCCTCCATCTGCGACGCCATCTGCATCTTTTCATACAATGATAATAATAATTTTATTTATTCAGCCACCTGAACCATAGATATTAGAATGTCATACATGGCAATAAATAACATTTAACAATTTTAACAACTACTGACTCTCAGTGAGCGGAGCACCGGATCACCGCTGGATGGCCACGCGAAGGCTAACACTTCAGTCATTTTCCTTGTTTTTATTATACTTATTTTACTTTTCGACTTTACGTATTGTTATGTAACGTGAATTTTGTGCGAATGCAAAAATGCTCGTCGATCAAAATTGAGGTTATGTAGGTGTCGTGTTTTTGCCGACATTTCCCTGGGGCGCAGTTAAGAGAGCCATAAAATGAAATATCACTGTGTTTAAAGTCGAACGGTATAGCTCAGTGGTGAAGCGCTCGACTTTATACGGGAAAACATTAGTTCGCTTCCATTGAAGGTAAAAAAATCGAAAAATAATGTGAAAGAGATAGGAATACCTACTACAAGGTGGCTGATAGAGCTTTGTGGTGGTAACTCGTGATGTCCATATGCTCCAGTTAAGGGAGCCAACATTAAAAATGATGATGATGATGATGACGACTACTATTCCGAACCTAAAAGGGTATTTATACGAGCGATAAAAATTACAAAATTGCTTGATTTTACAAAAGGGACAGAGTTATACTAACGGTTTTTGGCTGTCTCGGATACTTGACATTAAGAGCGTTTTCTCTAAATATATTATATAAATATTTCATATACATAAGAGTCCAATAGTATGATTAACTTAATTTTTTTTTATGTAAACACATACAGGAGAATACCGACAGATGGTGATAGTAATTCTGTAGACTCATCTATGGAATTCTATGACGCTAACCATGGTGCATATGACTAAGCGCTGCATGTGGAGTGTTGATCAACCAACGTTATAGACTACAGTCCGAGATTCAAGCATCATCCTTATTATTACAGGAATTTACTGTGAATGGGTGGTCTTCACGGGACGACTTTCATTTACCACATATTTCAATTAATAGGCTATGACTGGCATTTTACGGGTGAGGGATCAAATTCACACCAACCGGGGGTATTTTATAGCTCAGAAATCGATTGAAAATCCTTTTTTTTTCAACCTCCGTCGGGGATCGAACCCAAAACCTTATGGTAGCGCAAGCATAAACACACGAAAACATACCTCGGATACTACAGGTGCCTTCTTAGAATAAAGCATCAGTAGCGGCATCTGAATTGTGTGACAAAAAAATTTGGCGACATTATTCTATTAAATTTTCACACATTTATTTATTGTAAATTTCAACAGTAAACATCCCGTACATAGCAAAAGTAAAATAAAAAAAATAGCGTGTGCAGAGCTTAGCTCTAGCCCAGTGCTCCGTAAGCCGATACAGGTGTGCCGCGATCAAATAAGGCAATATTGTAAATAAATAATTTATAACGGTCCTCAAGCTTCCAGCGCCTATCGCCTATTTATGTAGACATACAACGAAGTACTTGCTTTTTTAAGTTCTAAATAAAATAAAAAAATAGTGAAATTGATAAAATTAA
Organism: Glossosoma conforme; assembly: GCA_022606575.1. Taxonomy (NCBI): domain Eukaryota; kingdom Metazoa; phylum Arthropoda; class Insecta; order Trichoptera; family Glossosomatidae; genus Glossosoma; species Glossosoma conforme. Next base: position 13,911 of record JAGTXR010000413.1, on the reverse strand, counting down.
TATCTATTTTTGGCTTTCGTGTGCCGTGGTATTCAAGGTGAGAACTTTGGTGTGCCGTAGATGAGAAAAGGTTGCGGAGCTCTGCTCTAGCCGACTCACTTTGAATTATTATTCATAAAATTGTTTCTTATATTTTTTCAAAGTTTCGTAAAGCGCTCAATACAAAAATATATGTTAATACAAAACATAAAACATTTTGCCAACGAAATGTTGCAAAACTTATCTTGTGTATAGATATTTTCATTTGAAGTTGGCATCGTATCGCTTTTTGGAAAATATTTACAATTTCCATTCGAAATAAATAAAGCTTTCAACACAAATACAGCTTTATACAAAAGTGTTGCATATTGTCAACATTTTTTGTATGATTATTAATTTTGTGTCGAGATCTTTTCTTTCGCAGTTGGCGCGCTCTCTCGCTCCTTGTAAAATCTATCTCTATGATTTTGACAGGGACAAAATGCGATCCTGCGCGCGTCGCCAGTCGTAAATTGTCCTTGGGAGGAACAGGACGTCCGCGGAGCTGTTTTCTTTAGAAAAACGCGCGAAAAAAACGTATTTTAATACATTATTTCGTACATCCATCTATCAGAATATTTAAAAACATATATTTTAAAGAATTAGTGTGATATTTGATGACATTTAGAGGAAAATTAATCGTTTTTGCATTCTAGTGTTGTCGTGAATGGCGCGAAAAGCCGGCTTTTCTTTCAATGAAAATGTGTTTTAAAAAATAATTTAAAAAAAACATTTCTTTAAGTCGAATTAAATTTTGAAATATACTACATGTTTCGACGTCCGTAAAGAGTCATTATCAAGTGTTTATCAGTGTTATAAATTACATAATAGTAAATTTGATAAATAAAAAATTATTTCGAGCATTTTTCTTTTTTTTAAAATACTACAAACACATATTAAAATAATTAGTGATTTACAAAAATATGTGAATGAATTGGGCTTCATTTTCCTGGAATATATTTATTTTTTATTTACTACATTATAATATTTAAAAAGTTTATTTTTATTGATATAATATCTTAGCATGTTGTATTACCTGTTTTCGTTCAATCACCCAGTTAAGCTATAGAGACGTGGAAAATTCTTGGATGTTGACCGCTATAAAGCACCTGGTTGGGTTGAGCCGCTTGATATAATGAAATGATCTATGGTTGGTGAACGTCGGGTAAATCATTATATCTTTAAAAATATATAATTGACAAATAAATGATTACGAAATATGCATGTAACCAGATGAAACTGCTCCGCATACTCAGTCGAGAAATTAACACGTATTATACTCGTACATAATCGTGTCGGAAACATCAGGGTCAGATGCTGTCTGCCCAGAAGTGGGCGACGTGGATGGTATTACTCCCGGCCTTCATTAGGTCTTCCTGAGGGCACCTACTAGGACACAGCGCACACTCTATAAGGTGGGACAGGGTCTGCTCCACGCCGCAGTCACATTCAGTCGGTCCGCTGTAAAGCTGCCAGGCTTTTATTTGTGTCCTCGTCTTGCATACTCCAGTATGAAGTCTTTTAAGGGATCTCCATATATTCCACCCCTGGTCTTGTCCAAAGGCTAGGTTCTCTTTCGGGGCAATCCAAGTATTCCTCTCAGTTGCACTTTTCCACATGTTCAACCGCAGGGTGGCCTAAGGTGTGACCAGTTCCTTTGTCGACTGTAGGAAACTTATTCTTGATTTGAGCCGTGTGGTCATCTTTTGATATCCAAACATAGGGTGAAGTGTGGCGTGGGTTGTTTTGGATAGCTTCTTGGTAGTGACTTCTCGCCGTATATTTGGTGGGGCGATGCCCGAGAGTTGATATGGCTTTGATATATTTTTTTTGCTCAAGTCGATAGATACACTGTTCAAAAATATACTGTCTAAGTATCAAAAGCCAAAAGCAAGTATTTTAAAAAATACAAACCCAAAAGCAGAAAAGCGTGGAGAAGTTTTTAAGTATTTTCTCCCATATATTTACTTTCAAAATGTATTTTCTCGACGTATTAATTTATATATTTTTTCTCAATTGGCATTCGTAATAGCAAAAACACTAAGTAACCTAAATAACTTCTTAGGCTTTAAATAACTTCTTAGGCTTAACTAAGTAACCTATAAAAGGCATGTACCATACCTGTGTGGTTCTAATGGAAGACTAGTTTTCTACGCGTATCTTTGCACCGAAATTTTTCATGATTCATGAAATAAACCAGACTCTAAAAATACGTTTCGTTCACGGAAAGCATTGGAAATACACAATATATTCAAAGCTTTTATTAAATTTCTTATAAAACATATATGTTACAAATATAAATACTCTCAATGTATATATGTACTGACTAAGTATGGCTTAGTGGTAATGCAATCAACTTTCAAGTAAGAATTTCTGTATTCGAATCCTGGCAAAGCTTAAGTATTTTCATAAACTTACTACAATTTTTGTTCATAAATACGATCATACAAACAGCATCAAAAAAATAAAGATATATTTTAATCATTATTGTCATACTATATCCGCTCCCTTATCTGGAGCATATGGTATTCACGAACTGCTGCCACAAAGCTCTGTCACCCGCTAAATTCTTCGCATAATCCCAAGTTTAATCCACCTTCCGCAGCTCCGCCAAGTACATTTTATTTATAATGACGACGGCCTTCCACAACGGTGCGAGGGCTTAAAGAAAAGGCAGCTTTATTTTATGCTCTCCTGCGGAATTCTTTATACATGTAACAGTCAGTTCTCTCTTCGCGTTTTGATCAAATGCAGTGTGGAAAGCTGTCCTGTCCGTTCTCACCTCGTCTCTGCTGACAAAATCACACCATCGTACCCCAGCATTCTACGCAGGCATCGGCTCTTACATCCCATCATACTGCTGCGTTGGATTTTAGTAAGAAGCCAAGATTCTCAGCCATTAAGAAGAATAGGGACGTTCTATTCCCATGTATTTAGACATTTTTTCAATTTAATTTTACTTAAAATTTTGTTAATCTAATTTTCAAGCCGATCGAACGATTAGCACGAAACTTTTTTACTGAAAACATTCGGTTTTAAAAGACGATATAACACATCTAACGACACGTTATAAGCAACGTGCAATAACCCATATAATTATTGTTTTGTGGTAATGTTGCTTAACCTCGGCTATTTAACAAGAGACGCGTTTACAGTATGCTATTATAGTTGATCTAACAATTCTTCACGATTTAACCCTTTGCTTATAACTATTATGAGTTTCTAATTGAATTAGCTTCAATTAGAACAGTACATAAACGTTTCATACGCTTTATTGCATTTTTTATTAGATCAATGAGACTATAAACTATGTAAACAAATAGAGTAGAACTAATGGATGCTGACAGATACTGCCTTTAAGATTTATCCTATTTTGATTGGTAATCATAATCATCATCATAGCCATTTCAACGGTTGTTCTCTTCCAAAACCTTCCATAAACCTCCGAAACAATCTGCTGCTAGGGAATCTCCGGTGGAGAAGATGAACATGTCTCTTGAAAGGGTTTCACGATGGGGCGACCTCAACCTCGTCAGTTTCAACATTTCCTAAACCCAATCATGTACTTTCTCCACCAAGAAGACTGCTATGGATCCTGTATCTTTCAACGGTTGTTCTCTTCCGAAAGCAAGCTCCATCAACATGCTTGGAGTATCAATCTCGAATAATGTCAAATAATACGAGTCAATTAAGTATAAAGCCGGTCTCGCTTCCAAAAAACTAGGTGTATTGTATAGATCACTGAGGTATTTCAACGATAAATAACTTCTTCTTCTATATAAAGGACAAATCCGCCCTATCCTTGAATACGGCAGTCACTAATGTATTGAGACACAAAATACCTTCTAAGCTTATTTGACTCAGTTCAAAGAAGAGCAATTCGTTTGATAAACAATGACACTCTTACGTCTAACCTGCAATCAATGGAACACAGGCGTATGATTGGTTCACTTAGTCTTTTCTACCGTTATTACCACGGTCGCTGATTTTCGGAACTTAAAGAACTAATTCCTCCTCGACCTACCCACAACCAACAAAATCGTCTTACACTTGCCGAACATCCGTACACGGTTAATGTGTGTCGACCAAGAACTGTCAGTTTCAAAACTTTCCTTCCTTAATGCCACCGGTAAGCTATGAAATGTTCTTCCAGCGTCTGTATTTCCTCCTTCCTACAATCTGGATCTCGTCAAGAAACAGATAAATATACACGCAAACACGAACACAACACACGTAGGTAAAAGTCTGGACTTGGAATCAAACATGTTTTACATTGTGAAAAATCACTGGGAACCTTATTTTACGGATAACTCTCTTACATTATATTTTGACCTTGAACGTAAGCCTCCTGCATGAGTCTCCATCATCATTTATCCTCTACCTTCAGTCCATCTTACAGAGGTTCAGCTAACGTTTCGTTTGCTACTTCTTGGGCGACACTCCAACATTTTTCTTCCCAAAAGACCGTCGTTTCTTCGACAGATTGTCACATTGCCACTCTCTCGTTCTTCTTCGGATATCCTCGTTTCGGATTCAACGTTTTAGAGACACTCCTCTCATGGATGTCTCCATAGCACGTTGGGTGACTTTTTTTTTATGGGTAAGACTTGCTGTTAGATTCCACGTCTCTGCGCCATAAGTTTATACAGGGAGGATGCATTGATTAAGCGCCTTAGTTTTTTTTACGTTAACACATACAGGAGAATACCGACAGATGGTGAAAGTAATTCTGAAGTCTCATCTGTGGAATTCTCTGACGCCTACCATTGTGCATGTGGAGTTTTGATCCGTTAGTTAATGCTGGGCCATTTTAGGTTAGTATATACTACATTCTACCGGAGGTATTCTAAAGCTCAGTAATCGATTAAAAATAAAATCTTCGTCGGGAATCGAACTCACGACCTTCAGCTTACCAAGTCAACGCTTTAACCACTAAGCTATACCTGCCGACGAATGTGTGGTGTTTACAGGACGACGCAGAAATTGAATAATAATATATTGTTCTTCGGGATCAAATAAATATGGTAAACCAACGCTTTACCTCTTACGGATATGAAACGTATATATATCTTTATAAATCATTTTAATGATACCGAGAGATTAGCCCGACGAAACAATAACGTCATTGGTCGTAAAATTAAGCAAACAGTAGCGGCTCTGTTATATGACTAGCGGTTAATGAGCGCGCGTTTTCGTTTCAATCCGATGCTCTTGGGTTCGAATCCCGTCTCGAGCGATTAATCACACACGGGTGTGTCATCGAGTGGTGCCAGTCGCGCGTGACAGAAGTGTCTGACAGTTATACATCTGACACTAAATATCATCTGTCTAAAAAAAAGACATATCATTATAATACGCGCGAAGAAAATTTCCAGTACTACGAACTAAAAATAGAATATTAGTGTGTCATGATATAATAGCGTGCTGTGAGAGAGGTTCTCGTTAAATCACTGACGTGAAGCAACATTGTGCGCGGATCATAAGCTGCATGGGTGACCGCCTGTTGTTTTTGTTTGATTGGGTGAAGCTGAATCGTCGTCATGCACATTTGATTTTATTAAACATTTCGATTGACTATAAATCTGCCGGTGGGTATAGCTCAATGGTCAAAGCGTTTGCTTTGCAAGCCAAAAGTCGTGGGTTCGATCCCCGACGACGATAAAAAAAGGGTTTTTTAATCGATTTCTGAGCTCTAAAATACCACGGTTGGTGTGAATTTAATCGCTCACTCGTAAAATACCAGTCATAGCCTATTAACCAAAAATTGTGGTCGACGAAGTCGTCCCGTGAAGACCACCCATTAATAGTAAATTCATGTAATAATAAGGATGATGCGTTAATCTCGGGCTGAAGTTTATTACGTTGGCGGATCAACACTCCACATGCAGCGCTTAGCTAAAAAGTAAACGTCATAGAATCCACAAATGAGACTTCATCATCACTATCACCATCTGTTAGTATTCTCCTGTATGTGCTTACATAAAAAAATAAAAAATAAGTTTATTTGTCAATTGTAATTTTTAAAATAGATCAAATTATTAGCATGTCACTCTCGTGACGTACAACATGACTATTTGGTCCTAATGATAGGCTCAACCTTATCAATGACACGCGATAAGCAGCAAACGAAAACCTATACAAGTTTTGATCTGCGTTAAATGTTTCGTAATTTCGGTCTTCTAACGAGAATCGCAATTACAACGTTTTAAGCTCTATTTTTTTCCTTCTATAACACTACAAAATATTTTACATTTTAATTCGTCATTGAAGTACAGGAGAAATAACAAAAATACAAAGAAGACTGTACTAACATAAGTGTGGCGTTGTAAATGTATTGACACATTTAGTGTCAATGACCTCACACTCAGAACAAGTGTCGGGATACTCAACCCGAATAATTGGACTTGTAACAAAAAAACCATGTCACAAGTATATCATGGTTGACACACAAATAACACGGCATTATTTCTACAAAATCAAACATCCAACATTTCGTATCTGTCAACACCAGCAGTGAATCTGGCAATATTACACTAAATATGTTCTTATGCTTGCAGTATCAAAAAAAAAAGTACAGTCATTCGTCTGTAACAAGATAGTTATTATTTTAAGCCATGACTCATGGCCGTCAAATTGGATTTAGCAGGAATCAACATGACTTATTTCGATGACTAAATTTAAGAGTCACGTGGTTACTTTAGTATTTCGATTTGACTCGATCTATTTACTTAAAATAGAATAGTCAAAGTATAACGTCTCTGAAAAAATAATCGAACAGTAGCGCTTAGCCAAATGCAGCATGTATATAAAAAAAATCACCTAAAAAAATGTAGAAAAAAATATATAGTTGTGTGTTGTACCCTGCAAGTTACACACAAGGTTAGAATACACGTCTGAGAATTAGTTGAAGAACGTAGGAGCCTATTCCATGTCAGCCTCTTGTAGCTTCGACGATTTCCCTGATGAAGTTTAACAGCAAGGGACCGTCAGAACAAAGCAGCAATTCAGGAAAATCCTCCCAAGAAATGGTAGAGACTCCCAGGCGACAACACAGAATACGTCTCCTGTTCTCGTGGATGATGCACTCCATGAGAGAGTGTCTCACCGTCTGTTGTATGCCTGGATCACATGGACATGCGTCGCAAGAAGAGAGGCCAAATCTTTTTAGAAATTCGTCTTTTTAAACGTCAATAAGTGTTCGATGGATGGAATAAAGACTTGGTTATTCCTCCCGAGGTTGATTCTTGATATACATATATAGCATAATAAGCGTCATAGAATTTCACAGATGACACTTCAGAATAACTATCACCATCTGATGGTATTCTCCTGTATGTGTTTAAATAAAAAAGATAATATTTAGGCATTTTTCTTTTTTTCTTTAGTGTATGTACTTATATGAACACGTAACATAAATTACCAGCGCCATATACATAGTCCTAAATTGAAATCATAACTGAAAAAAAAAACTTAAAATCAGTGAAAGTAGTGACATCCTCCTCTCTGAAAAGACGTTATTCAATCGCGTGGTGGCAGGATGAAAAGCAGATTAACAACACAAAGACTTTTTCTGAAGCACATTGACATATAAAGGGCCCGCCAAATAACTTTTTTTTTTGAAAATGGGGCGCAAAACATCGAGTGTAGCTTCGGCTGTGTGGCATGTAGCGCCGTCCTGTTAAAACCATATGCTTCCAATATCCTCCTTTTCAATTTTTGTGAACAAAAATGGCCTGATAACGATCGCCATTGACTGCAACGGCCACTCCTTGCTCATTTTCGAAGAAAAATAGCCTGATTTTCAAAGTAATGTCGCAATATTTCCCAGCGTTGTTCAAGCGTATATACAACCATATTCGTTTAGCGGAAAAATAAAACTAATTATCTGTCAAATCAGACATGAGCTAAGTGTTACCATTCACGAAATAAGCACTATTTGAAAAAAAAACGTTAGATGTCGGACCCTTTATATTTCGATAACTTTACAAACTTCTAACCCGGACCTAGTCACAGCATTCAGGCCGGGCTAACAACAACGTAACCTTTTCGCGGTCGCCAAACAACTGACTGCCCCGGGCGCCGCAGTCAGTGACAACCAACGCAGCAAGTGGCGATCTCCCGAATCAATGGCGCACCAATTACAACAGCCATGTACACACACACTCACGTAACACCCGTGATCAAAATGCCAATACGGCGACACATACATGTTCGAAAAGCGAACAGAAATAAGAGACGAATGATTGCATATTGAAGTTTTCGGTACCAGACAGCACGAGCTATATCATGTTGTTGATATCAGTAGCTACAAAATATATTTTTTAATATATTTAATTTTAGTTAAAATTCTTGGATCGAGCTTTATTTTCTTGATAATTATATATATACATTTCCCATCGATATATGGTGTTTCTAATTGCATTGGACATATTTCTTCATCCCCCATGCATTAGGGGTCATACTGAGGTCACATTCAGGGGTTGCCAGGTGGCTACACAGAGAGGGAATCTCCCCGAAAGAGCCTCAGTCACTTGGAAAGCCATCATTTCCCGGAAATGGGGATTATGTGGGGGAAGATTAGGGATTTTAATTAACTTCTGGCAACACATGTACTTTCATCTTTTGATATCAATGGCAACAAATTGGCAATCTCTATCTCTTCACATGAACCGACGGCGTCTGGATGACAAGCAGACGCTTTTACCATTATGGACTAGGCCACCCGTCGGTTCAAAACCCGACAAACCTTGATTTTTAAAAAATTAATTTAATGAAATTTAAGCTCTTTAGATGCCTCCGGTAGAATTAAGCCACCCTTTAAAGATATAAAAAATGTCCAGGCATCGATAGCGTCGGGCTTTCATCCAATCCCTTAATAAAACGCTGATAATTGGACACCCAAATGTATCTCTGGTTCTACAGTCGCAGTCTATACAAGTTCGCAGGCTCTTGCCCTGGAGGATCCCGAGAACTATGTATGTTCCCATGTGGACCTCCGGGTATACATGTGTTCTGGGACAAGGCATAGAAAATTTGAGCTTTCAGAACTGTGAAACATATACTCCAAATATGTAGCGCATATGATAAAACAAAATCTCTGTACATACAATAGTATCCAATCCTAATATGAAGCATACTATTTATTTCAACATTATCAGCCTGTGTCCATCTATTATTGAACGTAGGCCTCCCGCATGAGTCTGCTTCCTTCTCAATCTTTTTTATTTCCAGCTATTCTTCTGATGTCGTCAGTCTATCTTGGCCAACACTCTATTTGCCAGCTCTTGGACTACCCACTCAAACACTTTTCTTACATATTGATCGTCGTCTCTTCGACATATATGCATTTGATACTAAGGAGCGGCTCAATCCGACCAGCGACACGCAGCTAGCGACAGGCGACCTTTCCAAATTGTGGTCGACAACCGACATTGCTTTACCTTTGGTGATGTAATTTCAGCGACAATGGCAAATCGTTAAAAGAAATCAAAATAAAAAACGTTTATAGTAAAAATTGATAAAAAAAATATATAAATAGACAACTAATAATAATATAAGAAGCTTGTGAATAAATGTTGACTGATTGAATAGTAAAAATAATAATAAACATACTCTGAATATATACTACAGATACATTAATCGTTATACGATGTTAAAAATGGTTTATATATATATCAGGTTTCGCGTATCTGCTCATTCGGAGAATGGTAGTGTGCATAGCGCGGTGTGTAGGATAGAGTAAAGGTTGCAAGGCTCGTGGTTCGAATCCCGCGTCTGCCGATATTTCTTCTGGATGAATTGATGCGTATAAAATTTGATGTATAATTGTATGTGTGTATTTAATTACTAAAAAAATATATGGTAGTGTTAATTACTTGACAATAGTGAATTTTTATTTATTTGATTCGTTTTTTAATTAGAGTGTTTCTTAAAATGAATGTGAACAAAAAATATGGCTAGAAAATACATGGAAAAAAGATATACTCGATCTTCAAGACTTCCATCGGGCATACGAAGTCCAGAAACTAGAGAATTCTACGCAAAGGCGACCCCTTTTGTCCAAAGAACGCAACTGTTTCAGGAATGTGACCAAAGACCTGAAGAATCCTCGAAGACATGTCCAAAAATCAATGGTTTAGACTTTGATTTGGATCAACTTGATAACATAGAAGAACTCCTCGAATCACCAGATTCAGTTCTGAACGATACGTGCACAAAAAACGATGACAAAAGTGGAAAAGACAGTCCAAAAAAGAAGATTTTTGGATTCGTTGGAAGCAAAAGTGTGCTGAATTTTATCAGGAGCACAGAAGACGTGCAAGGTGGCAAAGAAGGGTTCAAATCGAGGATTTTTAAGTTGCAAACAAGTGGTAAAAAAAACACCTCTTCTAAAGAATGTGCTCCTGGTGTATTGAATAATATTGATGAAGTATCAGGAGAGCAGGAATCTAAAGGAGGTGTTAGATCTAATTTTGGTATTGGTTCTGCATTTAATGGACCATCTTCTTCGAATGCTGTGGACTTCAGAAGTGATGTATCAGGAGTGTATAAAAGGCAAGAAGTTCCGGGAATTAGTTATGCTCCGGGATGGTCACTTAAAGGCGAACATTTACTAAAATGGCAAGAGAATGGGCGAACTACTATACAGGTGAGAATAATTATTGTATTAAATAAAAAAATAAGTAATTTTGAATGATTGCCAACCGAAAACTACTCCGTAGAATTAATAGCTATTTTTTACAGGCAAGCCTTGCTTTATTAGCTGTCAAAATGTAATACAACTATGCATCTTGTGTGTGAGTTTGCCTCGATACGCGATTTTCGTTCGTTCGTCTGACACACACATATAAAAATGTTAGTCTAGTTTTAGATTTAAGTAGATATAAGACGCGGTGTTTGCAAACGTCATTTTGTTTATTTGCAGCGGGTATACCTCAATGGTCAAAGCGTTTGCTTTGCAAGCCAAAGGTTGTGGGTTCGATCGCCGACGGAGATTGAAAAAAAAGAATTTGTAATCGATATCTGAGCTCCAAAATGCCCGCCCCGGTTGGTGTGAATTTGATTTGTCATAACGTATTAATTAAAATTGTTGGCATACGAATGTCGTCTTGTGAGACCACCGATTCAGAGTTATTTCCTGTAATAATAAGGACGATGCGTGAATGTCAGGCTGTAGTCGATGACGTAGGCTATGTGTTTACATAAAAAAATATGGCCTCGCTGAAAATCCCTCGAAAGGAGGCAAAGGTAAGAAAATATAAAAGAGAAAGGGAGAATGTTACCTGAGTATATATGGAGTCAGTAGGGGTGACAGAAAGAAATGTGGAGGTGGAGTGGGAGCTCGATGGAGTGCATTCGGAGGAGATCGATATTACAGATGTCGGAATAAAGAGGGTTAGTCTCTAAATAAACTATTTCAGGAAAAGTAACTAAATAGATTACAGTGGTATATGGTCGAATGGTTGAAGCGCACGAATTTCATGCGAAAGACCGTGGATTCGATCCCAATCTTTGAATTTCCCGGCGGGTATAGCTCAATGATCAAAGCGTTTGCTTTGCAAGCCAAAGGTCGTGAGTTCGATCGCCGACGGAGATTAAAAAAATAAGGGAATTCAATTAAATTTCTGAGCTCTAAAAAATATCTCGGTTAGTGTGAACTTTATCTCTCAACCGTAAAATGAAAGTCATATTAATTAATTATTAAAATTGGTGATAGACGAAAGTCGTCCCATGTAGACCACCCATTCATAGTAAATTCCTTTAATAGCAAGGATGACGCGTGAATCTCGGGCTGCAGTCTATGACGTTGGCGGATCGACACTCCACATGCAGCACTTAGCCATACGCAATATGGTAAACGTCATAGAATTCCACAGATGAGATTTTAGAATCACTATAACCATCTATCGGTATTCTTCTGTATGTCCTTACAAAAAAAAACTTTTCTTCCCCATCGACCGTTGTCTCTTCGACAGATATGTCCTGCCCATTGCCATTTAAGTGTGCCTATTCGTTGGGCAGCTTCCACTACTTGAAGTGCAATGTGTTATTGCCCTTGTTAAACTAAAATATAGTCCACTTCACTAGAATTTATTTATAAGACGTTCCAAATTTATTCAAGAAAAGAAAGCTTCTCTAAAATGTCATTATTAGATGTGCATGTCAGGCGAGCGAACAAAAATAAGAGACGATAGATCGTTTTTCGAGGCTTTCAGCCTAAAAGAGTTATATCAAGCTGATATCAAAAGGTTATGGGAGGGTTTTGTTTTGCTTTTCCAGTTTCATTTTGCTGCTTTTATTCCTGAATTTTTTTTTCAGGCAATCTCTCAAAAACAAACCTTATCTATAACTTTACCCTCAGTGTCGCATTATCTTCTTACCTCTGTGCATTTCTTTTGCAGTCTCCTTCTACTAATGCATCAATACAATGAACATGATAAATCTTGCAAGTCTTCTTCTAAATTCCCCTTCTTCCTGTAGGCTCTCCCTCGGGGCTTGAAACTCCGAAAGAAAAGTGCATCTTTCGCAAAAAAGAACTGAATTATATGCCCAAGTGAATTATTTATACCTGCATTTTTTGTATGGGGGAAAGTATAGAAGATATGCTTTAAAATTACATGGTATATTTGTGTATCCATATATTTTTGAAATGGCACCATCACTGACTACATAATATGACTTTAGTGTATAGATATCCTCCTCTCTGAATTTGATTTCGATTTATTACTGGATGACAGGATGCAGGATCACGTTCAATGCTAAGACGTTTATTTCTCAAACACTTGCTTTTTCATCCACCCGTTATGGCGAACGCCATTTGGCGTTCCTGTAACGGTTGCGAGCGAGCTCCAACCGCCGGCGCGCTCTGACATGTAGCGCTGCCAACCGCCGTGGCAGAAAAAGCGAATTAAAGATGACAGTGACACCAACACCAAATTTTAACGTCTGAACTACTAACTTTTACACCCACGTTTGGTGTTGCTCACCAAAACCCGTTACTTGTATAACGAGAAAGTTCTCTGAAAACAATGCCTTGGTAAGTGCTCCCAAGGAGCGCAGGTACAGGACTTTAGGCCCCAAAAAAAATGACACTAACATCACATGGGCCAACTGTTATAACAAATAAAATGGCGTATGCAAACACCGTGTATTATTATATAACTAAAACTATTCCAGTGTACCTATGTCCCATGCTATTAGGGCGATTTTTTTTTTCTAAATGAAATCTACTCTCCCTCTATTTTTATGCCGTTTAGTCCGTATAACTCACAAAATATTTTTTTTAACGATTCTGATAGCGACTTGATGTTGATATTTTAATATAAAATATTTTATGAAGGCCAAAAGGTGCTTTTGATAACTTAATGCTTATTCAGTAAATAAAACGCTTATTATCTATATCTTACATTTATTAAGTATATATCGTCGCTCGACACTCAAACCGAGTGGACGTCTTGTCATTCTACCTACAGAATGGCGTGTAGTTGCGATTGTGACATCGCGCAAATACATCGTCGCTTGGACGACCACCGTTTGCTGCTGGAGCGGCTCTTAAAGGCTGTTGGATGCGGGAAGGAGTATACACCGATGTTTATTGGTGTGGACTCTCCACCCAACCCAACAAGTCTGCCGTCTTCCCGCAGAAGGCGCTTGCCTAGGAAGTGCAAGGAGATTCCGGCTTCCTTCGCGGAAATTGTTACAAGCCCTCGCCAAGTTTCACCATCACTCAACTGTGACAGCAGAGACTCTGAACCTGCCGTCGGTGAAGCCGTTACTTCAAGTGAGGCTTCTGAAGAAGACGAATCCTCGGAGTGTGCTATGCAAGTTGCCCCTGCTGTTCTGAGTAGGGCTCCCAAGAAGGTCCTTCAGCTCGTGGTTCGAGGAACTGAGGCC